>VZRL01003992.1:1309819-1394660 GCA_013397895.1 Origma solitaria | reverse complement strand
GGCAACACAGCGCCCGCCCCGCCCCGCTCCGCCCGCGCCTCCGCCGGGCTGCCCGGAGCGGCGGCGGAAGGGCGGTCCGGGGAATGCTGCGGCCAGCCGGGAACTGCCGGCTCCCCTGGCTCCCCTGGCTCCCGTGGCCCGGCCGTGACGGCGCCCGGCGAGTGCCACACGGGCAGCCGGCTAGCCTGCAGCTCCTGCTGGGGAGCCGAGCGGGCAGGCGGCCCCCCTACGCCGGTTCACTCCACCGCCACTGCCGCCACCAGCCTGCCCGGCTTTAGCTCAACATTAAAAACGCCCTTAACATGCGTGTCACGTATCTGTGGCCATCCCGCCCGCCGGCGTCTGGCGCTGCCAAGCTGCTGGCCCCGCCGCGGTGCGTTACCTCACGAAGGGCTCCGGAGGGTTTGCGCTCTGCTTTGGTATTTGCTCGGAGTAAATTCTTGGAGCAGGTTTACGGCTGCGGAGCTGGGCTTTGGCACTTGGATGGAATGCCCAGAAGAAAGGGTTGCCCTGAACGCTGTTCCATCAACTCTCTGTCAGAACTAGTTCGCATAGGAAAATAAAGAAATAAATAGTGAGCCTTGATTGCCTGCCAGGCTCTTGCCTGTTTCAGGAATTCACCTTGCATGGCCAGGGCACCTAGAATTTCCTGAAAGTGACAGCAGTATGTTACAGGTGATTTTAATAAGAATGTGCTTCATCTATTCATGCATGCCTAGTTTTGGCATCACCATCCTGATTCTTGAAATCAGAAAAATGTACATACAGAGTGCAAGTGTATGCTTCTCACAACCTTATGCCTCTCCCCGGTGCATTGGTCTCCTACTTCCTGACCTTTACTGCCTTTTCTGGTGAGGAACTGCATATCAGTTATCATCCCGGGGCCTGCTGGCTACCTCGGTGGCATATTGGCTTTGTAAAACTTAAGCCAGGCTGCCTGCAAGGATTACACGGATGGACAGTCCCAGATCTTGGGAATGCTTCAAACAGCAGGATCCCAGGACCCACCTGCCAAAATAAGTTTAGATACACACGAGGTAACAGTGGTTAAGTCTTGCAAATATAAGGTTCAATCTACCTGTACACCCTGCTTTTCCTACTCTTTCCCATGGCATCTACTTATGGCCATGTGTCTTGTTTTTTCCCCTTGGCACCTGCTTTTGGCTGTTGTTCATGTTTGTCCTCACCTTATTGACAGGAAGCAACCTGTCCCTGTCCGATGGGTACTGGACTAAACAGACCTCTAGTCCAAGCCAAGAGAACAACTTCCCTGCAAGGACCAGCTGTGCAGACCCCAAGACAGTGCCTTTCTCTGGGAATTAAGCACCTAGGCAGCATTTCTGCACTCAAAAATGGCTTAAATCCCTTGAGAAAAGCAATCCTAGGCAAGTGCCATCAGTATTTCAACAAACCAGGAAGGTTAAGGAGCCTGACACGCTGCTTTGCTGCTAAGCAAGGTTACACAGCAGAGTCACAGAGCTGCAGGTGTGGCAGCCCCAGTGACACCCCATGTCCCTGCTTAGATGCTCACCCTTGAGAAGGCCAGATCTTAGCTCAGAGAGTCAAGTGGCTTTCAAAGGCACCCAGGCCTCTTCAGTGGCCACAGAGAACTTAGGGAAAAGTGGTTCAATCGGTGCCCTGGAGTTTAGATGCCAGTTAGTTGCTAATTCAGGCAGACTAAATCCTACTTTTAAGCCAGTTTATTTTAAACTCCTGGAGAACATGGCAGGATTCAGTCCAGCCTGTCCCATCTGGCACTGCAGCTGCTGGAGAGGAAACTGAGCCAAGATTCCCAAACCCGGGTTCAGGGAGTCCTCACCCTAATAATGCTCACACAAATCCTCTCTACTTCCTGCAGCTGAAAAGAAGGAGAAGTCTCTTCCACCTCTGAACCAGGACTTCCTGTTTACTGAAGAGATACCACTATTGTATCTTTCTTTCAGATCTTACAGTTGCCAAAGGATGACCATGTGTATTATGTGTCCCTTCTCACTGCTGACAGCAGTCTGAAGACAGAGGTTTCTCTTGGCCTCTCTGTTGAAACTCCTGCCTGCCAATACCTCCAAAGCTCTTTGCTGGTCCCTCTGCTGCTGCCCAGTTTTTCTCAGCAGTAGATGTAGGGCAGAGCAAACACAGTACTTGACATTTGCACATTATCTATGGTTTCTCAAGGAGACCAGTGAAGCTAAGCAGCTTGTACATTGCCTTGTGTGGTTGTGTGGCAAAACTCTAACAGCTGCAATGAAAATAAAGTCAATGGTCAACAGTACATCAACTCATCCTTGGAATATTAGATTTTAAAGTGCAAAGAATATGAGCATTTCAGATTGGTAACATAAATTTTACTGAAAATAAGAGTTTTCAGAAAAGAATTGACCATCCCATACAAACATCTGAGTGAATCTTCACAAGGCATTTACTAAAATCTTTAGAAGGGAAGTATGCTATAGCCTAAATTGAACTGAACTGAGCAGTTACCATGTGTGCTAAAAAAAAATAAACTGTTTGGACTAAAATTATTGTTGAGAAAGATGAGTAGGGGCAATTAAAGATTTTATCAGAACAATAATTTCTTTCTCACTTGAATGCTTCCAAGTACAACCTGTCTTTCAGCCCATGCAGATTTTTTAATTACAATGAAAGATCCTACTCAGGTACAACACCATGCCTGCTCTTCAATTTTAAATTGGAGTTTTTCAGTAAAGTACTAAGCATTCTGAATTGACTTACGTCAATATAAATTTGCAACACCTCCATGCAAGTGAGTAAAATGACACCAGTTCATACCAGAATAACTTCAAATCAAGTCCGGTTTTTCTTATCATCATTGGTTCACTGATGGCTCTCTCTATCCTACAAACAGTACCTGAATCTCACTTGAAACCTACGAAGTTATTCAGCAGAATTGTTCTGGATTTCTACTATAATTCTTTCTCTTCTGCATAGATGGAGAAGATAATAAGATGGAAAATGAGCAAGGAGCAAGAATATGAGTGGTATTTCCCTACTGTTCTCCTGGACAATAGAAGAAGCCCACAGCACTGACACCTGCACAGATCACACTGGTGCTCAGATTCTTCAGTGTGTGGTATTAATGTTCACAGAGAGTGGATTGAGGTCAATGGTTCCAAACTGTAGTCCTCAATGAGCCACTGTTCATTCCCAGAACTTCTTAAGCAGCCACTACACATTTTTCATAAAGCTCTATCTACTCTAATCATAAAAGTCTCAGCTGAAAGCCTTGAAGAGGTAATGTAAGGCCTAGTTTTTGTTAGCCACTTCTACAGTCTCATTTTCTCTCCAAGAAGTATGTACATGTCCAGGAAAATTTACCTGTGTTTTAATGGTAGAAGTAAAACGACATTTAAAACTGTGGAGTAATAAATATAATATGTGAGCTATCTTGAGTCCACCATCTTAAATCAGAGGTGGTTTGTGGAAAGAGCTTTTGTCAGCTGAGATGGGCAGCCTTTCAGCAGGGAATGAATAACAATCTGTTAAAAAAAACCAAACCAGTCTGTTTTCCCAAGGAAGCACATTACTTTTTTATTCCTATACTACTTTAAAAAATCAAGAGAGTGAATAAAATAGAAAAACAGTTTTGCACTTATGGAATCAAGAAATGGTCTATGTGATTCATTAAAAAAACATACTAGTCTAGGTGTGGGTCTGTCTATCTTATGAGGAGAAACAGTCTGTGACTATCTACTCACTTCCAGATCAATGTTGGAGGAGTTAGCTATTGAATACATTCAAGGACAAAGAAATGCAGGCTGAACGCTTCTCATGTTTGCACTCTTCACATTTTACTACAGTGGTATAGAAAGACCAGAGACAAAAGAAAATCGTCATCCAGTAGGGAAAAAGCAAAGGTGGAATTAAATGCTTCCAGAAGTGGCTTAAAGCACAGGAGTTGTGGAAAGTCTGCCCTAGTTGTTTATAATCCTTGTTTAGATTTGCCTGCTGCAAGCAGGACTTGATTTCCAGTGATGCTTGATTTTTCATGGCACTTATTCCTGGTCAGCACACTCTGACATCAAGGTGTTTTTACTGATGGTTCTAGGGCCCATTTCCAGAATAGGAGAGGAGGTAGCCAGATAGTCTTGTGGAAACACATTGTATGAGCCCTAAATTTGTCCAATGTCTGATCTACATGAAAGACTTAAAAAGTACCAGAATTATCAGTTTTGAATCAGTGAGTCTACTTTGACCAGCTTTTCCATTTAGAAGGAATTAATCCAGTTTAAAGTTTATTCAAAAACAGCGGAGGTAAATCACTAGTTGCAATGTATGTGGAACTAGAATTAAATTGCCTTTAGTGCAGTGAGTTTGGATGATGTAGGAAAACTTGATTTATGCAGAAATAATTGAAGCTAGAATAATTCCCACTACAAAGAATGAGAGAAGCCTAATGAGAAATGTAAATGGTTTAAAAACACATATACAGCACTTTGAGCTTTAATTTGCACTTTCTCACCACGTGTAAATGCATGAATTACACCAGATCATAGTCTCTTACAGTTACACATTGTCCTGTGTCTAAAGACTCACACCTGTTCTGCAGTAAACAGTCAGGCAAAGGATGTGTTCTTGAAGTGAGTCAGTTCAAGAGGTGAAACTGAGAGGAAATCTCATTAAAAGCATGTCAGGCTGCAGTTTTCACATGTCCTTATTAGGTCCACCATTGCCTTTAGCTGGATCTACAACCTATATGGAAATACTATCTTCCTAATCCACTGCAAAAAGCATATCTGCAATTCTCAATAACAGACATGCTTTATATTTACCTTTTCCCAATCAACACTACGAAATTACCTAACTTACAGAAAGTAGTATTATTTTTTTTAAACTTATTTTTAGTAGTGGTTCATAGGAAAAATCCTAGCAGAGTTCCATTTTCACCTGTTAGGCACCATTTCTGAATTTTTGCACTCCTCTTCTTGAAAAATTAAGATTGTACTTTGGAGTTTAGAATGGGTAGATATTTTATAAAGAGCAGACAGTACAAAACTATATAATTAACAAAAGCATTCAGAGGCCCCTGAAAGTGACCTTGTTGCCATGTGTGCATTTTTGTCATAAATTGTTTATCCGTGTTTATCCACAGCAGAGGTTATTCCCAAGAATTTGTCTGGATAACAATCTGTCTTTTAAAGGAATGTATCATCAGAATGGTAGATCTGGGAACTGCGGGTCCAAACCCTATCAGCTGTATGGTAGGGGTGAGAAGAGTACATATTTGTTTGGATGAAGCTTAGCCAAGCTTTCATGTTGAATCTTTTCCCCTTGTTTCTCACACTTTTGGTGTATCTCTCTTTTTCCCACTTGCAAGAAAGAAAACACTATTTATTTTGCCTAGACACAGTTGGAATAATTTGATACTGCTCACTATTCTAGTGACAGCTAAATTTTCTTCATTGCTGTTTAGTTTGACACGTGGGGACAGTTTTAGGTTTTGTTTCAATGCAAATACCTCCATGTCGTTTTCACTGTTTCAGTTTCCTGATGGATTCCAGTCTCACCTTCAAAATGGCCAGTCTGGGTCACACCAGACCTGTTCAGCCCAGCATCAGTTGCCTGCAGAAGGCTACATGAACAGGACAAGTATATGGTGACACTTAATACGTGTTCCAGTTTGCAGCACTCTGTGGTTCAATAACATCCTGGGACAGATGTGATGTGGTCATGCTTTATAGAGTTTGATTCATTTTTTCTTCCATTAACTTGTCCAGTAGCTGTGTGAGCTCCCAAAAGCCCCTGGCACCCACCAAGTCCCGTAGTGTTCTAAAGCTGAATTACACATCTGGTGAAAAAGCACCTCTTGTAACTTGTTTTGGACTTCTTACCTGACCATTTTTCTTAGTTTCCTCTAGCTCTTCTGCTTTGTGAAGGAGGGAATAATGACTCTTTAGTTCCTCTCTCTACCTTGCTCACATTTTTAAGACTCCTTGTCAAATCTCCCATGAGCTTCCTTTGTTCCACTCTTCAGAGTCCGCGGCTATTTAATCATTCACTCTGTACCATTTTTCAGCTTTCTTGCCCTTTATAAAACTGTGTGTCATATCTCAGGGATTTCTTCTGCCCAAGTAATAGGACTTCTCTCTTCAGCGTGTCTCTCTCTGCACACATTGTTAGGATTCCTTTGACAACATTGATTTTTTCTTGCCATTTTAACCCACTAACACATAGCAAGAAATCCTTTTTTTTCTGACTGACTTTCATTTTTGCTACCTAGAGGAACTTGCCATCAAGAAACTCCCTCACCTCAGACTGTGCTTCTTTTTTCAGATAAGTTCTATGTTAAACAACACAATTCCAGGGCCAGATTTCTGAGACTTCACTGGGGATTTCCCTCTCCTCCCTCCTCCCAAAAATCTCCATCGAGCTGTGAAATACTTTTTTCTACAAAAGTTATATCAATTTTTCTTCATAATATCACATGTATTTATACACCTGCTAATTACATACATATTATATTTTATTCTAATTTGTTCAATATTTCTGCAACTTTTTATTTTAAAGCTTGACTTTTTAAATTTTGATGAGTTTCAGTATAGTCAGCGTAGCATTAGAAAGATTCAGCAGCAGAAATAGTCTTTCACAAAAATAGTCACTTTATATTGATTAGCTTTTGTTGTTTGTTTTTTTTAAAGAAAAATAGATAACAGAGATCAACCACACAAAGCTGTTAATCACAAGAACATGAATAAATTATGAAGCAAACATTTCAATTTTCTGGCAAACCGACCATGATTTTTACCAATGTATTAATGCTACATAACAACAAACAAAGAAAGCTATTTAAAATATTTCTGCTCCTGCATGAAACTCATACCGCATTTCTCCCTGTGATTTCTGATTATCAAATTAATAGTTCTGTTTCCAGTCCAGCAATTAATTTCTCCATGAATGTTCTTTGCTGGAAAAGAAATAGCAATTCAGCAAAGATAAATGTTCAGTATTTGCAAACACTATTTTTCTGAGCACTGGGTATCTCCAGAAGAAGTAATCCACCTCCATGCACAGAATGCTAAGCAGCATTCAGGGTGCTCTTTAGCTGCTGGTAAAGACAGAGCAATCATAAGGGTGCTTTCAAATAGTCCTCTGATGCTGGGAGGGCTCACAGCTGCCTCTTCCTGCCATGCAGGAGGTACAGGCGTGGTGTCAGGGGGAGGTGAGGGGCTGGTTCAGCGCCTGTTCCCCAGCAGTCACAGTGTTTGTGGGTGCTCATGGCAGCCTTGCAAGCAGGACATTTTCCTAGAGCTGCTCTAATGGGGACAAACTGCTCTCCCCAGCCCAGCAACTCCAGGTATTTAGAGATGTTTGGTTCCTGTTGGTACCTATGCCAGCTTCAGGTTATCCATGAGTGTGAAACATGCACTGCAATCAAGCAGGCCAAGTGGGTAAAGCCTCTTTGGCATGGAGGACGATGGCTGAAATATAACTATGGTGAGGCCTGGCAGATTGTCTGTATCACACTCCCCCAAACCCATGATGGCAAGTGCCATGTGTTGATGACATTGGAAGCAACCACAGGATGTCTGGAAACACATCCTGTGCCCCATGCCACTGCCCAGAACACTATCCTGGGCCTTGAAAAGCAAGTCTTAAGGTGACACAGTACTCCAAAAAGAACTGAATCACACAACGGAACTCATTTCCAAGACAGCCTCATAGACACTTGAGCCAAAGAACATGGCATTGAGTGCTTGTGTCACATTCCCTGTCATGTAGCTGTCTCTGGAAAGACTGAACAACGTAACAGACCATTAAAGACTACACTGAGAGCAGTGGGTGGTGGGATGTTCAAACATTGGGATACTCGTTTAGCAAAGGCAACCTGGTTAGTCAATACCAGAGGATCTGCCAATTGGGCTGTCCCTGCCCGATCAAAACTTTTACGTACTGTAGAAGGGGATAAAGTTCCCGTAATACACATTAAAAACATATTGGGGAAAACAATCTGGGTTATTCTTGCCTCAGGTAGAGGCAAACCCATTGGGATTGCTTTTGCTCAAAGACCTGGGTGCACTTGGTGGGTGATGTGGCAGGATGCAGAAGTTCAGTGAGCCTCAAGGGGATTTGACTTGAGGTGAAAATCAACACTGAATTAAACTGTGTTATGTTAATAGCTACCCAGGGGTAATATTACCCCTTCTGTGGTGGCTACATGTGCATCACCTCACTGAGCATCTCATGGCATCAATCTTAACCACAAGTATTCAAAGGATCTGAGCCTGACTTCTCTCTGATCATCACACTCACACCAATGAAGAATGAACTTTGACAAAACTTAACAAGCACAGCAGTGCTGGAATCAGAACTGACTCAAAAGTACAGCATGCAACAATCCAACACCTTACACCATCTTTCCTGCTTGAAAATGTTACCAAGGATGAAGGCCAAAGTCGTGGACTAAATGAATTCAACAAACTTTTTTTTTGTGTGTGTTTGTAGACATTTTATGAACATTTGATAGAGGCATTCTGTAGACTAACAATGATGTTTGTATGTATATCTATCAAGACAGATAAATAGGGAAGGTGATGATATATTGGAGAGTATGAAACTTGGCATGATATAATGGTATGGAATAAGGGGTGAATATTTTCCTGGTTTCAGTTCAGGTAGAGTTAATTTATTTTCAGTAGCTGTTACAATGTTGTGGTTTGGATTTGCAATGAGAATGGTGCTGATAACACTGGTGTTTTGGTTTTTTGCTAAGCTGTGTTTATCCCAAGTGAAGGACTTTTTTTTTTTTTGTCTCGTGCTCTGCTAGTGAAGAGGTACACATAAGAAACTGGGAGGGAGCACAGCTGGGACAGGTGATCTGAACTGACCAAAGGGATATTCCACACCATACAATGCCATGTGCAGTATATAAACTGGGGGAGTTACCTGGAAGAATGGCTGATCTGGTTTGGGAAAGGGGTCTGGCATCGATCAGCAGGTAGTGAGCAATTACATTGTGCATCACTTCCGGTTTTTAAATTTGCTATTATTATTATTATTAATTATTAATTATAAATTATTATTATTATAATTTATTTTCAATTTTTAAAGTGTTCTTATCTCAAGATAAAAATTTTACTTGGATTCTCCTTCCCATTCCACGGGGTGTTGAGAGAGAGGCTGTGTGGTGTTTCATCTCCAGCTGGACTTAAAACCATGACACAGCTTCAGCTCTGGCACAGTGGAGGAATCTGACAAGAAGAATGATGATCCTGGGCAAGTAAAAGGGTGCAAGTGAGCCAGCATGGATGGTATGCAGGGTTTGCATCGCCTGCTTTGGAATAAACCCAGCACATGAAGTAGTCTCTGTAACAACACTCAGCCATTGTGCTTTTCTGCCTTTCTGTCTCCAGATTAGCATTTTTGGGCAGGCACTAGCTCTGAAGACACAGCAGGGCACAAAACATTCTCTATTGCAGACACTGTCACTTTCTCACAACGAGCAAGAGTCTGTTCCTCAGCCAGAACCTTTCCTATAGTGTTCTGTCAGTTCACCTCCATGCTCCTTGTACTATGTTTTCAGTTCTTTCTCCAAGTGTGTTGAGCATTGCTCCAAGCCATGGATTTACTGCTATGTTGTAGCGATCAGAAAGAGAAAATACCATTCATTCAAGTGAAGGGAGCGAGCCAGTTTTGCACTTTAATGTATCTCATCGGAGCTCTGTAGTTATTTATTTGCATTAAATAATTCAGTGGGTAGGCTGTCTGAAGTGCAACAGCCTCTTTGTTTCCTGTGAAGGGAAGGATGATGCATGCTTGTAGGGCTTCAGACATCTATCCAGCAACCGGCACAGACTTTTTCAGAAACGCATGCATTTATACATTCAGAGACTAGTTCCCAGCACCCCTCCAGGCCCTCTGCCAAATCTTCTCATTTTCACAGTGTAAGGCAAAATCCTGATCACAGTTTTGTCAGCATTACTCCACTGCTTTCAGCAGTCATTCCAGAGTCACACTGGTGCAAATGGGTTTGATACAATCTTTAGTGTTTCCCCAACCCAGCACACACCACACTAAAGCTTCTGCCTCACCTGGTCACTGTTACTCCCCTGCCTGCTGACCTGGCATGCAAGCTGATGCACAGATGCCAAACCACAAATATCAGTCTCCAGACAAACACCAAAACATGTGTGATTCAGGTGCTAACCATCCCTGAGTCCTCACACCAGACCTCACCAGAGACTCCCCTGCTAAGCTGCACCCCAGGCAAATCCCCAGACACCTCCACTCAGGCTAATTTTCCTGCACATCCTCGCACACCTCTACCACCACTCCAAGGCAAGAGGAATGACCCTCCTTGGGGGGCTTTCCTCCTCTTAACAATCTTCCCCATTCCCTTGCAGCTTTCCTTTCCCTTGGAAATTAGACATCATCATAAGGAATAAAAACTGTTTAAAAACATGTAGAGCATACCTGGTTTCCTCAGAGAGTTGCTACTAAAAAGCAAAGGGGCAGCGACACAGAATTACATGGGGATCCTCCTCCTAGGCACTCCTCTGTTAGCATTTGACACGGATCCAGCCAGAGGGAGGCTGCTGCATCTGCACAAACTGCTGCAGCGGAACCTTGGATTTTCTGTCAGACTGCTGGATGAAATCACAGCTTCCTTGCTGGTATGCTCTGGCTCCCTTTCAGCTTCACACGAGCAGCCTGTCCTGCAGGGGTTTGAAATCTGAAAGTCGCCTTGGTTTGTTTTTCTTTGAGTTGGTTATGCTGCTGTGTCTGCAGTGCTGCTGGATCAAAAAACATAGAGGAAAGGAAGGAAAGAAAAAGAATTCCTGCAGGCTTTTACTGTCACTGGTGCAGGAGGATGAGTAAACAGTGCAGACAGCTAAAAAGATTGTGCTAAGTGGTGCAAGAGTCTAAAAGCTTTCCAGTATGCCATTCCATTGTGTTTGCTTGAGTATTGTATATAGGCATATAAAGAGGGAACAGTTCGGCCTTAAGGCCATATTCATGAACTGAGATGGCTGAGTGAAAAACTCAAAACTCTGTCCTGTTCTGCCAAAAAGACTTTTAATAAGCAATCTGAGCTGATCTGCAAAATTGTTTTTGGTCTCCAAGCACAACATTAAAAAGAAGAAAAGGGTGATCAAACCACGCAATTCAAAGTCTACGTATACATTTCAGAGCCTGCAGTTTTAGATATCTCCTTTTGAATTTCCAACTGCAAGGACAGCAAGGCCAGGATCCCCTTATTCTAGTCACATAAAAGAAACTATATTTGTTCTAAAATACCAGATTACTTGATCTAAATGTGAGTGATCCCAACTGCATGGGCACCAACTCTCTTACAGCTAATACTTGTGCGCAGGTTTCAGCTCACCTGTGAAGAGATCCAGAGCCACAAATCCTTTAAGACAGCGATCTGCCTTAGCACTGTGAATGTGCTAAGGTTTCAAAAACACTAAAGTCACTAAATCTTGATGCACTTCCCTGAAACTGTCAATGTAATATTTGTGGGTTTTATGCAGAGTTTATGGTTGACACTGCTTCTTTGATCTTTCCTGACACATATCACCATGCTGATCTACCTATTAGTCTTAATATACTGCATTATCTTTATGGCTTCTCCTGTCAATATAATATGGACTTGGGCTTTGCCTTGAATACTTGCTGGGCATATTAATTTTTTACTTTCTGCATAGTCACAGCTACATCTCAGGGCACATTTTCACTAAGCCCAGGTGCTGGAATAGGAGTGCTCATGGTTGTCTGATCTTGCAGTCAGCTGGATCAGTCCACTGACCCAGCTGAAAAACAATCTGCTATTTTTCTAGGGCAAGTTTTCAACCAGATCAGCTTGCTGACCTCTTTGATGGCATAGTCATGAGTACTTTGCCAACACAAGGGAGGAGGGGGACATGCACCTGCAAGATGAAGGACAGTGCCATCCATTTCAATTTCAGTCTGCATGCCCATCTCTTAAGCCTAATCATGGAAGCAAAGTTCACCACACAAGTCAAACAGTACAGATCCTGGCTAAGCGCAGTTCTGTCGTGCTTGAGTCTGTATTTATAGTCACCAGACCTACATCACCTTAACTTCAGAGGATTTACTCCAAAGTTATAGCTGTCTGAGGGATAACTCAGGGAATCTCTGTACAAGGAACAGCTGGTACAAAGGAAGAAAACAGAGATCACTGTCAGTGCAATGTTGCTGAAAACATGTAATCACTATTTAATTTGGCTTCTCAGCTTTGGTAAGCTCTTGGCAATTCTCCAGATGTAGAAGTCCTTTCTATTCTTATACCAAGAGGAAGCTTCTTCTCAATTTCAAGGAGACAAAATGCAGCACAGGAGGCTATGAAATACAATAACAAAATATCCCGTCTGACACAGAAACGTAAAACAATGCCTGCATTGGTGCTGTGGTACCTTCATGTCATAAGGCGACCAGGAAATCTGTTTGCACATCTGTCTGAACATTTCTAAATATTTTGATGTCATTTAGAATTTTGCTTGGAATTCAGACATCTGCAGTAGGTAAATGGAGCTTGATCTTTTTCTCACCTAACTTCTCCCTACAATAAATTAGACATGCAGTCGAAACCAAAAGTCTTATATGGTAGGTAGGGAGAGATAAAAACCTCCAGAAGGCAACTGAGTCCCTCCATCAGGTAAGCATATGTCGGGTGAACTGCTCCTCTCCCCTCCTTACCACTGAAGGTAAAAGAAGGCAAGGCCTTAAACTGAAGGAGGAAAAGAACTCCTCTGGGCTCACTAAAGGATGGATCTGAACCAAAGAAACCCAGATTCACGAGGATGAAGTGGGCTGTGAGAGTAATCTAGAGCTGTGTATGTCATGTGCTGTCT
Source organism: Origma solitaria (assembly GCA_013397895.1). NCBI lineage: Eukaryota > Metazoa > Chordata > Aves > Passeriformes > Acanthizidae > Origma > Origma solitaria. The sequence goes on along the minus strand of VZRL01003992.1, from coordinate 1,381,833 downwards.
AAGCAGGGCATGTCTGTCAGAAGAAACTTGTGCAAGCCCATTTTATTCTAACTTCTCAAGCTATCACTAACCTATGGAACTTAGGCAGGAGTGCAGAGGTCCAAAGCCAGGGCAGATTTTAGATCCTGCTCACCCTGAGTGTGTGACCACCACACTGAAAGACAAGCACACAGACTTGATGAAGGTCCAGAAGTCACCAGCACTTGAAAGGAAATGCTCTTCCGGCAGAGAGTGAGAGCATCAGGCTTACAAGCCTTTATGCATGTTGTACGAAGTCAATTTGTCACTTGCTGGCTCCAGTCCAGGTAGGACATAAATCTTACCGTGAGTACAATTTCAAACAGACATTTCTGTTCAGACAAGAAGACAAGCATGTGCAATTTGGGAGCAGAAAACCTCAATGCTGAATGCACTCAGTGCTGAAGCAGTACCATTTCCAGGGCCTGTGTGTGTCACAGCTGACGGCAGTGGAGTCTGAGTGATGGAAATGGCTTCCTCCAGGCAGAGCAGGTTTGTTGCTATGCTATTTCCGAGCTCTCTGCTTACTTCTGTTACTGGAAAGGACTTACGTTTGTTTCTAAATCTGTCTCTATTGATTAGCACTTAGTGTAACTGGCTTAATATAATGATCATAGCTCTTTCTTCTTTTGTTATTCCTGATGTACAGAAGACTGTTCTTTCTTTTTTTAGTTGCAGGATGTTCTTCCTAGCTCAGCTTAGCACTGTGCATACTTCACAGTCCAGGGTATATAGGATTTTCTTTTGAAGCATTTTACACTGGCAATGAAGACAAAACATAGTAAGTAGAAACACAGAAAACATAGAAACTACATAATACCCATTTTGAATGAAGTCATGACTGTATGCCAAAACATTATTGAGGTGTAAAATATCACATAGCTCATCCGTTTTTATTGCACTAGGTATTTGGTTGGCTTTCTCTATTACAGAAAACACTTGGTTTTCCCACAAGTATATTAATTACACTTACAAACTATACTGTTTGTACATCTATGCTTTGGCTGAAAAATAATAAGAGGAGTCTGTTAAGATTTGCCTTTAAAAGATACTCATTGCAAATACCACTCTATAAAATTATCATTACCTGACCAGCTACTGTATTCTCTCTGTACTGGTTTCCTGACTGGGACATTACACTTTTCGTGATTGTATCTCTAAATAACTTTTAGTTAGCTCATGCATTCCAGCTCCTTTCCTGAGGAAAACCTGGTATCGGGTATCAATTATTGGTTACAGTAATTTATTCAACCATTTTCTTCAGCAATTTCTACTAACTTTCATCCTGAGAATTAATTGAAAACACAAGTAAAATTACATGTGGTTACACAAGTGGTCAAAAGCGATTCTCACCAATGTTTGCTGTGAATGTTCAGTCAGATGCTCAGCAAGATGGCAACAATAGCTCCAGTGTAGTTCAGTGGAGAGAGATTACATGGACTATTATTGCATGCAATGTGTCCCCTCATGTGATATTCATGCTCCAGCCCTGTCCACAATAGCTCTCTAACATCTGCTTCACCACAGATTGGGAGAAGTTACAGTTCTTCAGGACTTGTTGGGGAAGAGGATCAGACTAAGTTGCTGTTGAGGTTTCTTAGGGAGCTCAGCTATCAACATTTCCAGGACTGCTGCTGTACCATTCACCTCTGCTTCCAAACCCTGCAGCAATGCCCACTGCAGCTCTCCCAGCCACAAGCCACTGTCTGGGTGATACCACTTAGGATAAAATAGAAGTTTCCAGATGGCCATCATTATGATCCTTTTCATATTGGCAGAGCTGTGGTGCAGTGGTGCCAAATCCCTGATGAAGACACAGATACACTAATTTCCCCATCCAGCAGTTCTGTAGTTGCTATTCTTCATTTTGAGACCCAAGAACATCAGTTTTTGGTCAGAGTCTGGACATAAAAAAGGTCAAAAGAATTGTTTCAGGTGCAGCATGGAGCCATCCTGGCAGGCTGCTGCTAGAAGGTGTCTGACGACAACATCATGAATTTTGGGAGCTGTCTTTGAGACTTTGGCTCTTCCTACACAGTTCTGTCATGTCCTGAAATCAACTCAGACATCTCTCAACTATTAATGACCAGTTCAAAATGAAAGCTGATCATCACCTTCATCTGTCTTATAAGAAAAGAACTTTAAACTGGTGTTGGCACTGGAGGACTGAGTGGAGTAGCCCAGCAGACTATACACTCCATCCTCTCCCACTGTACAACAGGGCCCCTCTTCGAAAACTTAGAAAAAGCTACTGCTTCAGGTGTCTGGGACTGGTGTCTAAGTGACCCTGACTATAGACAGAACTGATATGGACACCATGGAGACAGAAGAAAGACCCTTGCATCTGGAATAATGTCTCTACAGTGTGTGAGATCAGTTTTGCTTACCCTGATGCTGACTTACTGGGTCAGCTCTTGAACACATGTTTTTCACAAGGTGATGCTGGAGACCAGAGGCTCTCCCCTGTGGCATGCACTCTACATACCAGCTGCTTTAACATGTCCTACTTGTACTGAACATGCTCAGAAAATCCTGCTCTAATACTTTGGATGTCACCAGAAGCATCACCTCAGCAACATTAATGCTGTCCCCAGCCAGTGATAGCAGCACTAGACCCTTTAAGAAAGCTAGATGTCTGTTCCTATTAACACAAAATCTCTAACAGATGAATGAGAATGATTATAAAAATTAGAAGATAATACTAATGTAGACAGCTGATGCTCTTTTAGCAGCAACATACAATTTTTAGTCATCCTTCAAAGTATTCTAATCTTTATCTTGGCAGGATGGTATACAAAACCACAATCACAGGATATACAAATGACTCAGGGGGTTCTGCTTCTTCAGCTCCACTGTCATGTTCCACCTAAAACACAAAAATGTAGAATGTAATTTAAGAGTCAAGAAAGGCTGGGAATGGTATCTTCGGCTCTGTGCTCCACTGCTCTCACAACAGCCTCCCTCCTGACCCAGTGTAACAGCTCCTACATTCTGCTTGTATGGCTGTAAGAGAAACACAGTGCAACTCAGTCACAGATGGAGGCTGTCACTGCAATAAAAGGCCAGAATCAAATCATGCACCTACATTCAGGGACATAGCCATTTTGTAAGGAGATGCTAAGTTCCCTTCCTCAACTTCACTGTGACTAAAATAAAAACAAACAGCAGCACACATCCTTAGTCTCAATATTTAAACACTTTCCAACAAAAGAGAGACATTTTGTCTCATTTCAGTCTGGTTTTTATTGCTGCTTTTTACTACTAAAACAGGAGAAAGGATGGTCTTGTGATTAGAATCGCAGGCTACAAGTCAGGAGATCAACATTAAGCTCTTCAAAATTTTCCTCAGTAGTTTAGCTCTCCGTTTGCCCTAGGAAAGAGTGAGTGACGTGCTTCCTTAGCTTACAGGATTGTAAGAACTTTAAAGAATAAAACACAAAAATGCTGGATTTAAAGTCTGGTGATTGGATCAAATTTTGGGTAACTAGGTCTAGTTACATTTCCAGCAGAAAATCTGACTAAATGAATGCCCTGTATGTGTCTAAATCAGTGTGGTTTCTTGTCTTAAAAGCAAGCTTGGAATAAGCATTCAGTGCTGTACTGATTGACACATGGCTCACCTATGAGATGCTGTTTTCAGGTCATGGCCACACAAACACAAAAAAGCCATTTGCCAAATACATTACAGGCTGAGCTTTTCTGAGAGCAATGTGACATGGAAACATCATGTAGTGTTACTCATGCAATCTTGTCGATCTATCTGTCACATTTACAGTGCAGCACTGCCTGAAGTTTGGCTTTGGTTCAGGGTCCCATTGGGCCAGGTGGCATACAAATAAATGATCTTCTTTCTTAAAGCAAGTTTTGGAGCCAGAGAAGATCTTGCTGCACTCACTGCAGAATTATGTGCTTCATCTGACAGTGTGGGAATCATAGAATCATAGAACAGCTTGGGCTGGAACGGACCTTAAAGACCATCTAGTTCCAACCCCTCCTAACGGGTGCTTTCACTAGACCAGGTTTACAAGAAGTTTATAGGGAGAGAAACAAATACAGTAAGATAAAGAAGAAAAGGTGCTGCTTATAACAGCATTGCTGGTCAGGAAGCAGACAGCCCCAAGAATGAATTCTGGCTGCCTCGAGCTGTTGGAAACTTCTGAGAGGGCAGGCCGTGGCAGGAAATAAAAAAGCACATTGAATAAATCACTTGATGCTCTGATTAAGAGGCATGGGACTGTGTATCATGTGATAGTTAAAGCCGTAAGCTCCGGCCTTGAAGATATTATTTAGTACACGAGCAGTCTGAATGGGCAGATGGTATTCATGAGCAGGATTACTATTTCTAGCAAAACAGGTCAAACCAAGTAACTTAGAAATGGAATTAAAATGTAGATTGTTATCTCTGAAGGTGTGTGACTTTTAAAAGAGAGCTAATGAATTGGGCTCACTATAATTGCATCATTTTAAAAAACAAAAACATACTGTGTAGTAGAGAAAAGTTTTGCCTTTGTTTCCTTTCTGTCAGCTAACTACACATTCATTTCCCAGCATGAAATTTGCCTCCAAATAAGAACGGATCAGCTGACTAGTACTGACCAAAAGTATTCATTTTCCTACACTACCAAAGAACGCCACAGGCCAAGTGACATCATGTCGTGAGAGAGAACAAATGCTACACACAAATCGTGGTTTGCTGACAAAAATGCCTATCCTTACAAATAATACCCAGGCACAATTCCCCATGGCTTTTCTATTAGCAGGCACATTCATGGGTTGCTGTCTGCTCTGTGCCAGGGCTTAAAGCAGGTTGCCTGGGCAGTTCAGGGGTGAGACTCTCTGCCCTGCAAAGGTACAGAATCGTCAAGATCCACCACGTGGCAGAGGTGCCCACATTACTTCCTACGGCAACCCCCGGTTGCTGGCTAAACTGAAGCAGAGGGTAGGAGGAGCTGCTTTCACAAACAGAGGTTCCAGAAGCCTTTCAAAACTCCTGTCTCCTCACAGCGAGGGAGGAGAAGTGACAGCGATTCCTGGGTAACAGCAAGAGCCAGGCAGCTGCTTGCAGGGGTAGGATGGTGACTGGGGCAAGGTCCAGGAGGTGCTTTGTAAAGGGCCTAAGGGAAGGAGACATCCCTCTGCCTTTTCTACATGAGCATCAGCTCTCTGGGACCATTTCTCACAGACCCATTCCCAGCGTCCTTCTTTGCCGTAAGACCTCCCCAAACCCCAACACACTATTAACAGGAAAACATTATCTAGGTTGACTTGGGCATGGAATGTCCAGTGGAACACACGGGAATTTCAAGTGTTCTGCTTTGTGTTCCCGAGCCTGAGTGGGTGAGACCCTACAACGTGGCCAGATGCCTCTTCAGCCCTGGGGCAACCTCCAAGTCTCCTCTGCACCAGTTGATGTCGGGCTCCTGAGCAGGCCTGGGAATTCCCACTGGAGCCCATGTCTTGCCCAGAAGGCTGCAGACAGGGGACAAGCAGCAGCCCACAGCAGCACGTGGCGCTGGGTGGTGAGAGGCAGCGGTGGCCCTGCAGCTCTCAGGTGCAGGGAAGGTGCTGCCAGCCCGTGTCTCCCGGTGCTGCTCTGGCAAGCTGAGCCGGCTGGGGCTGTTGGAGGAGGCAGGCAGCTCCCTCACCTCAGGCAGGGGAGGAGGCAGTAGGCAGCAGCCTCACAAGCCTGAGCAGAAAGAGGCCACCAGCCTGGGACAGCTCTGCTCGCTTGTGAGAAACAGGGTGTCTCTTCCCTGCTCCACCTATGCCACTTCAGCATCACCAGCTCTAGGAGTGTGAGGAAATTATACCCAAAGCTTCCACCAAGCCTGTAAAGGCATGGACAATAAAAAACACAGCACCTTGGCTCCACTGGCTGTTGGAGCTGTAGTGTGGAAAAGCAATGGAGCTGCAGAAGAGAGAAAGGGTAAAAGAGAGAGGGAAGACTTAAGGGAGTTTGTCACAGAATTAATTACTCCTTGAAAGAGATGCTCATCATCAGACAGCTCCCATATAAGATGTGATTTCAGCTGGGCCCTCAGAGACAGTAGCGGCCAAAATCACCTTTTCACATCCACGGGAGAGAGGGCAGTGCTCTCCTTCTACAGGCTGGCAACACCAAGAGGACTCAGACTGCACTGGGATGTTTGTGTGGTGGGCACCACACAAACTCACAGTAAGGCAGTCTTTGCTGCAGGGGGGTGGCACTGCAGATTGGTCCACTAGTAAAAAGTAGGAGAGAGGAAAAAACAGACCATTACAATTTTATCTGGGGGAGGAAACCAAAGCTGAAAGAGGTAAACAATGGACAAAAGATAAAAGAAAGAATAGGCAGTGAAACTGGCTGGAAGTGAAGGGACTGAGAAAAAGGGATGGCAAAGAGTTTGGCATGTTAGCCAATCTGCAGAGGAGGTAATCAGGGACACAGTACAGTCCCAGAGCAATGCCAGCCAGCTTTGCCTCCCTCCTTTTGCTTTAAATGCACTCCCTACATCAGCCAGCTCTGTCTCTGGGGCCAGGGGCTGGCATGTGTCGAGCAGATGTTGAGCTCTGTGATCCTGAAGAGAAAGATTGTGTTAGATCAATATCATTGATCTATAGCAATTGATCGATACCAATTTCTGTGCCAGAAGGTGCAAAAGCAAGGAACTATTTTAGGTGACTGCTTTATCAATAAAAGATACAATCTTGGTCCCAAAGTAGGGGTATAACTAATTTTGCAGTGACACTTTTAGTCCAAGCCTCAGACTCTACAGCAACTAATCAAAATATGCTTTGTGTTTCTACCCATGCTCACATATGAACTTAATATAGTGATTGCAACACTTGTGAGAAAGGCCAAAACGAGCATTTTGGAAAGCAAAACTGTACCTTTAACCACAAGACAAACACAACATAAGGCAGGGCCTTTAATGTGCCTCATTCAGGTACAGGGGCCACAGAGATGGGGGCAGAGGGGCTGCAGCAGTTTGCCACTCACGGGCACCTGCTCCTTCTTCTCTGGGTTCAGCCTTTCAGCAATGCTGGCAATTCCTGGCAACTGTGGTGGTGTCTGTGTGTTGGCCAATGGCTGCCCTTTTTAAAGTTTCACCTAAAGGACATTTATTGATTCTTTGTCTCTCATGCTTTCCCATTTTTCTTTTTTTTTTTTTTTTATTTCTTTTATTTTATTAGGTTGGAAAGCAAGGTAGGGAAAGCAAGAGCTAGCAAAGGGAAATCAGTGACATTCCTTTCTGGCTCACATAAACCAGAAAAGTTGCCAGTTTGTTGGCAAATATGCAAAGAACTGAATCTGAGCATATTCGTTTGATGTTGCAAGCAGGATTTAAATGCTGCATTAGGCTTGTGACTTCTCTTTTGACTTCTACGATCCATAATTCATTTTTTGTTGCATGTGACTCGTCGGTTAAATCATATGCATTATTTCTGTTATGTAGTGAGTTTATGTAAAACTGGTCTATGAAAAAAAGTCTCCCTGAAATGTCAACAAGAGGAAACATCTTTTGCAAATATTGGTAGAAAATAAAAGAAAAACAAAAGTAGGGTAAGCTGAGGAAGGATGGTTCTTTTATAGGTAAAAATATCTGGAAATATTTCCTTTTTCACTCACATCCTGCCAAGCTATGCCAATTCACCCAGAGAGAGACTAGGCACAAGTGATGCAAAGGTTATGTCTGATACAGATAAACTTCTCTTTTATCTCCTTATGGTCTCAGTTTCTGAGCTGTAATTTGAACCAGAGATCAAGTCAATGTAACAAAGACACAAAACATTAGTCAGTCTTCAGTAGGCACAGGTCCTGAGATTCAGTTTCCAAACTTTCCGGTTTGTAGCTAGCATCAGATATCATAAGCTGTACCTCTCTTCTTTTAAAAGGGTTCAGTGGTCTGAAGGGAACATAAGAACAACAGTGACAAATTACAGTAACCAGGCAGTTAGGTTTTCTTGCTCTTTTTTTGCCTCCTTCCTCCATTTATCAGATTTTATTATATATTCTAGCTTGTCTCTTCACAAGCACCTTTATTCGACAGCCTGCTGCACAGAAGCAGCATTTGATGGTTTGGCCTCAGCCTTTCAGAGAGAGAGAGGGAGAGTTTGGGCTTTGCAGACCATATACTCAGCACACAGGCGCACCTTCATACACACTGAGGTGTCATCACCACCCCTTAATGATGGAGTGATCCAGGGGGGCTTTAGTGTAAGCACGCACCAGGCATTGTTCAGCAAGATGGACAGCATGCAAATGAAAGATAAATAAATGACAAACTGCTACAGCTTCAGCTTGCAGAGTGTCAAGTAGCTCTTGGAAAGTGTTTAGAACTTTCCACTTCAGTTAGTTTCCATGGAGGCTGAGAGATTTCGGCATGGGGAGAGTAGGTCTGTCACTTTGTGGTATGGAGTCTTAGAGATCAAGGGGAGTGAGGAGCTGCAGAGCCCCCGGGCTGTGGGAGCTTTGCCTGTGTGACAGCCACACACTCAGTACAGAGCCACATGGCTCTGGCAGTGACTCCTGCAGCCCATTTTTATCCTGTGGCAGATAAATGGAGGTCCCAGGCATGCTAGCCTCTGAAGCATTCCTGAAAAATCCAAGGTAATCTCTATCTTGTTTAAGGATTGAATTCCCATTTTTAAATTTAGCTGTCCTGAGGAAAACCCTCCTCTCCTCCATCTCCACAGTGCAGGCAGAGTGTGAGCCCAGAGACCACTTATGGTATAGACAACAGTATCATGCCAATAGTGACAAGTTTGCTGGCATCTACTGTGACACACAAAAGAAGAAATTTCTACTCGTTACCCCTGCTTTTAATACCTGTACTACTTCACGCTAGCTGGACAGGTTCACTGAGATAAGGTGCATTTATTTAAAGCTGGGAGAGAGAGAGAGAGAGAGATTTAACAGTGCCCAGTGGAGATGTCTCACTAAACTAATACAAACCTAATAAACAGAAGAGCTGCTAATTATCAAAAGGAGTTAAGCAATGAAAAGTGGCAGAAGGCCAAACAGCAATATTGAGCCTCTCAATGCAAAGAGAAACTACTCAGCAAACACACAGTTTGTAATACAAAAGGAAAGGACAGATCATCTTTTAATATGATTTGCATTGTATTAATAATCTTCTGTACATTTTTTCTCACTGAAGATATCCATGTACATCCAGTGGATGAAGGATGATCACAGAAGTTATGTTGTTTTAAGAAGGATGATCACGGAAGTTATGTTGTTTTAAATATATTCTTTGAAGCCAAGAGTCACTCCTTCGGAAACAAAAAATAACCTCAAAAAGTATTTAAAAATGAAAAGCGAAACTACTTTCCATAAGTGTGTACTCTGGGGCTGTAGTATGAGGAGAGCATGCAGGTATTTTCAGGAAAAAGAGAAGGTGCCACAGAAGAGAAACATTACACATACACTTGCATTCCTAGCTCTGGGAGCTCCAGAACACTGGGCCCAAATCCTTATGGTTACAGACAGATGTGAAAGCTCCCTTTGAACAGACCATCAGCTGCTGCTGTTAGTGAGGCCCCCAGAGAGGCAGTGAGACATGGGAGAGAGGGGCAGCCTTTTCCCACCCTGCAGAAAAGGATGCCCATGGTGGTTCAGAGGCCTCTCAAAGCCATGCATGGCTAACGAGCAGAAATAGTGCTGCAATGTCCAGGCTGTGGCAGGGCTAGCACAAATGCAGCACAGGTAGTGGCACTGTCCCTGAGAAGCTGATCTCATGCAAAGGCAGGGAACAAAGTGGCATTAAAATGCAGCCACCGGCACTCTAGGCAGCATCCATAAGCAAAGCATCCATTTTCCTCAGAGGTGGGGCTGAAATGGAGGGAATGACTAAGCGCCGTAGGGCCACATCCCAGTACAAACCAGTTCTCTTCTTTGCATGTGCTCCACATCATTTAGTGTTTGCATAACAAAAGTGTCCAATCAACACAGCAACATGCAGGAACCTGGATGATCCTGAGTCAAGGACTCTTTGGCACAAGTTATTGCTCTGACCCCAAGTGTGGGCAGGCAAAAATGAAATTAAACCCACCAAACTGGAATGAACTTTGTCCTTATATAATGCTATTTTTGGGAAAGAACCATTCCTAGTGATACTCCCGTGATTGTATTATTTGTTCTGTGAGTCAGGAAGCCTTGTGCTGCACTTCTGACACTGTGCCCACTTTTCCCTGGGATATGTCTGTGTATTCATGTGGATATCACACACCATTTTGCAAATTGCTCTAGCTGCAGTCTTGGGTAAATACATCATTAACAGTTTACCCAGTCTTGTTACTGACTTGGCTAACCATTAACAAAATCATCCTTTTTACAAAGTCCATAAAGTGTCTGTAAGCACAAGGTGCAATGTTCTTCAGCACACCAAGCTCTGGTTTTCAAAGATGCAGGTGATGAGCTGCAGACTGCTTAAATGTTGTTCCACCTGCACATGTGTGAACTAGAAATTCTTAACTCACTGCTTTATCCAAAATTTTCAGACTCCTGGGGCAACTCTTTTTGTACCCCTACATAAACCCTCAGCAGGTAAATGAATTATATTGGTGCTTTTCCAGCTTCCTGTGTATTGCTGGACAAGAAAGAAGTTAGAAAACAGTTGATCACTAGCCTTCATAGGAAGCAAAGTGTGGGCAAACAGCACCCAGGGCAGGCAGGCTGGTATGAAGTGATCTGTCAAGAGCTTGAGTAGACTCTTTTCCTAAGGGAAAAGCAGCATGGTGGAGATAATAGAAGGTCCAAAAACTAAGGAGTGATTTCAGTAATTAAAATTTTAAAGGAATGTAACATAGTAAGCAAAGATATGTACGAAGAGACATGTAGAGGGAGAGAAAGTAGCAGAGTATTTTCTGGGGAAAGCAAAATCTGTTGCATGGATACTCTGGCATCTGTAGACATAATGCATCTGTAGACATAATCTGAATTTTGACTCAGCCTTCTAATCAAAGGGAATGACCAACTACATCCAGTGAACTAACAAATGTTGGCTTGTTTGGAAGGAAGAGCTGCATCACTACAATTATTTCTGATGGTGCTATTTGCCTAGAAGGTACATTCCTTAAAAAAGACTTCTTGGCATGTCCATGGAAGTGAGTAAGAGCTTGACTCATGGATCTTGTCTTGAGGACCAGCCCCATGAAGAAGCTGTATTCTGTCTTGCTTAAGGGTTTATTTGGGGAAGCTCTTTTGAGAAAAAAACTGACAACTTCTTCCCTGAGGAGAAACCTAATACATGCTTTCAAATGTCATTATCATCCAGATGCATTTCCCAAATCTTCAAGAAATGTTTTCCTGTATTGTGTAGCAATGTCAAACACTCATTGACTAACCACTCAGGGAGGGGGAAACGAAACTTTGGGTGAAGCTACATGCCTTATGGGTTTGGCACTAGCTGATCTTAGAACCATCAAAAGGGGGTGGTATCTTCTTCCTTGCCCCAGCCTTGCTCTCCTTCCTCCTTTTCTGGCCCTGCGCTGCCAGCAGGGCTGCCCCAGCTCCCTGACCCGACACACAAGCAGCAGAGAGCACAATGCAGAGTGGGGACTGGGCAGTGGGAGGGGCAATGGGAGGAAGGAAAAGCTCTCCTTCTGCTGGCAGGGAGGTGTTGTAACAGCTGCGTCACCGCGCGCAGCTTTGGGTGCTGAGAAATGTGCAAACATTTTGGTAAACATTGGTATGAAACAAATAGTTGGGGTCACAGGGAAATCACTTCTCTAGTTGCCAGACTCCAAAGTAGCATACTAATTGTTGTGAGAGACCGTTGACTTTCAATTTGCAGGCTACTACAAGTAGATCAAGTTCAAGTTGATAAACCTCCATAAATATAATTTGCGTTCAAGAGAGGAGGATGTTCTGCCACCAGGAGACTGTACCACATATGCTTCCTGGCCCTCTCTCTCTCACACAGGGGGAAAGCAGGTGAGTTTTTCATACAGTATGTGTTCCTAGCCAGAAAACAGATAAGGCATCTGTCACTCAGAAAAGAATAAAGAAGGTTAAAGGCAGAGAAAGAAAACCCAAGTTACAAAGATCCATTTTGCATCTAGAAGATGTAGGCAATAAAGTCGTGAGTCACCCTTAACAAATTTGTCTGCTGTTTTGTGACTAATGCATTAAATTATATAATTCACAAATGTCCAGCCCTTTAGGGTTTTACTAAAAGCTATTTGCTGATTTAGAGTTAGAGATAGCAGAATGAAGTGAAAAAGCAGGGCCTTTTGGAGAAAGGGAAGCAATCAGCACTAATGGATTTATTGTGCAAAGGCCCACGTGGTTGAAGAACTGCGCACGTACACACACATCTGGCTGCTTCAGCTGTTGGTATCATGAATGCAGCTTGCTGATGCCAAACAAAAATCTGTTTCGATACAATAAGTCATTTGTTAATTTTTATAACGTAGATCTCAAGATATTAACCACAACGGTAGCAACAACAGAAAACAAACAGCTAGGTTTTCCAAGAGAAAGTTAAATTTGAACAAAGTTAATCAAAGTCCATGCTAAACAACTCAGCTAATAGGTTGGCAGAGCTCACCTACTGAGTCACAGAGGCACTGCTCCAACATTCGCAATGACAACAGCTGGGATATCACTGCCAAAACAGAGGAAAAGCTCGTTCCCTTTCTGATCCACGTCTCTGGCCCCTGAATATAGGTCAGAAGCGCATGTACCTTTGTTACTGCACATACTCAGCACATTATCACACCAACAGAATATTTAAAGGAAATGTAAGCTTACAGTTAGAGACGTATAGGGACCAAATCTTTATCTAAAAAACCTAAGAAAAAATAAAGTTTTGAGGAGAGCACATGTGGTAAGCGGGTAGAAATCATCAAATAGACTCACCTTAGTAAATAAGCTAAATCTCTGCCCAGCAATATAGACAAGTGCATGTAAGAAAGCCTTTGTCTGGTGCCTGCATGGAAAAGGAACAATTAAGCTGAACTCTGGATGCAGGTACTTGGCTGTTGGGACACAATGCTGGGGCTCAGAATTATTTATCTTCCCCTCACTGTGTTTGTTAGCACCTGGTACTTTTCATGCCCTAGGGCTGTTTTCTCAGCCATGTCAATTTGGATTGGTTCTCCCCTAGTTTCATAACATTTAATTATCTTTCATAAAAGCCCAGCTCTTGCATTTATGTGGTCACTGAAGAAACTCCACTTCCCCTTTAAAAGTTACTCATATCCTCAGAGTTGCAGATTGAAACACAGAAAATGAAAGTGCAAAGGTCTCAGAAAACAAAAGGCTAAAAATAAATAAATATTCATTCTTTTTAGAAACATTATGAATTTTAAAGCAAATATTTTTTTATAGGAAGACTCATTCATGGCTTTTGGGTCTCTGGTATGATAAGTGTAAGTTAACATAACATTCTTCCCATAGCAGTGAACAGGAGATAAATAATTCTCTGTATTCTGAGGCTGGGTAACATCACACAAAATACAGCAGAATTTTACACCAGAAAGATAGCTGATGACACATGTCAATTTTATAAAAAAGGAGAGCTTGCCATGAATATACGATTCCTTAAAAATTCCACATTGAAGAAATTTGGTTCATGTACACTTCAAACTGTTAAACATCTGCAGGGTCTCCATTGTTGGTTTGGATTTTTTTTCCCTACTTGACAGTTCTGCTTGGCAGAAGTCATCAGAGGAAGGTTTTCAGAAGATTATAACCTTTGGTTAGTGATTCTAAAATGCAACACCCCATCTTTAAAAATCACACTCTTAAGGGAAATGTAATTTTGGGAAAGCTCTTTAAAAAAATCTGTATGCTTCAAAAATTAGTGTTAAGAAGGCATCCTGAATAGCAGTTATTAAAAGTAATGACTTGCAACTAATTTAAAAAATTCCTTACAGATTGCGCTGTTATTTCCTGATTATAATCATACTATGAATAAAACAGGAAATGCTACAGAAAAAAATGAGTAATACATTGTCAATTTTAGTGGGGAAATTATATTTTCAGTGGTTTATTTGCAAGGAACGGATTAAATGGATTAGAAACTTGTTTTGAAAGGACAAATGAGATCATTTTACACATTTCTTTTTCTTCTAAGTAGAGGTGCTTTGTGGAGGCATATATTGCAAGTATGCAGCGTCTGGTTTTGTTAACAACCCTGGGCACCCACAGAATTTGCCAGTTTTAGATCAGTGTGGTACATTTAACACAACAGGACACATCAAATGAAAAGCAGGATATATTCATCTCAGCACAGAGTGGGTAGGTTGAGATGAGTTAAATGAAGTTCTGATTCTATACATGGTACATTTTAATTACATGTTATGCTTTGAATATAAAAGAAGACCTGGTTTACCCAACATTTATGTAATGTTCTTCCTCATTAAGAATTTATTAACTATTTCATCAGCACTGAAATCACAAGAAGGAAAGGCAAAAACCACTCGATTCCATTGAAAACCATTAATTAGCTGGGCAATCTGATTGTTCATTAACAGCTGTTGCCTCCTTTGGGTTTCAGTGATCAGCTGTGGAAACAAATGCACACTGGAACACATTAAAATAAGAAACAAGTTGATTTGGGGTTTTTTTGTGTGTGTGTGAAAGAAAAAAACCCAAACAATCCTGAAAGGTGGAAAAACTTCATGAAGACAGCGAGTACGTAAATGTGCACAGTCAAAATTGCATTTAGTTTTCCTGAGGAGCATTTAGAACAATGAAAATGTCTCCTACTGCTACATGATTTACTTCCCTAACAAAGAACACAGAGTGCTTTCCTGAATCACAGCCATGTGGGGCTTTACTCTATACTGCAACTCTTTGTTTGATTCATAATTACCCGATGGGATTTGCAGCTTTGGCCTCTGTTCCCCCTGAAAGCAATGGGAGCCATGTTATTGATTTCAAGGAGACACAAGTGTCAGCAGCTTTTCCATACGTAGCAATTACATACATGCGAGAACATGCCACTTCAGGTCCAGTTACTTAGTTAGAAGTTAAATGTACAAGAAAGTAGTGCATCTTTATCTACTCCTTACTTCCTGCTGCCAGTGAAGACAGGCACTGACAACACTGACTGCAATTTCGCTTTTTGTCTTAAGGCACCAGCTCTTACACTGCTACTGCCTCTACAGAGAACCAGGTACTGTTATAGACCTGTGCTGCTGCCTAGGTTGAGAGGACTTTTGAACCAAGAAGGTTTCAAATCTGAAGTCCTTTGAAGGATAATGACTTTCATTTTCCTTTGAACAGAGGCTGATTCATTCAATTCTTTTGCACACTGTGACTGAGAAAGAGTGGTAATTTCAGCCAAAACCCGCTAGCCAGCAAGTGTAAATCACACAATGTCAATGACATATCTGCTTCTAATGTAATTTTAAAAGTGGTCTGCTCGTGCAATCCTAGCATTCATGTCTTAGCCAGTGCAGAACATATCGATGAGGATAGATTTTTTCATGTCTGTTCCAGAGGGAATGTGAGTCACTATAATAAAACCAAGACTATCCTTCCTTCCCTGCAGATGATCACAATTCCAGGAAATCCTTTTTGTGTCATCCCTTCGTAGTACCTTAGTAGTAACTTTGTAGAACATGGGTCACTATAATAAAACCCAAGACTGTCCTTCCCTCCCTGCAGACGACCACAATTCCAGGAAATTCTTTTTATGTCATCCCTTAGTAGTAACTGCAGATCAACCTCTGAAAACCTGTCAAATCTCATCTCTTCAGGCAAGACCGTATACCTGGCAGGTTGCATTTTCCTCAAGTAGCTCTGATGAGCAGGGTTAGAATACAGTCAACGTATTAGAAAATAAAATAAGTTCCAAAATCACAGCCCTAACTACTGACCTAACTTCTGTGACAATTTCCACAGGGCAAATGTGTCCACTGTTCCTCCTTCAACATGGAGTAGACAAAAAGAACTATTTCATCCTTCAAAGGACCAATGTTTCGTCCCCAAAGTTATGAACTTCAGCTTTTAAAAGCAAGCTTGTGAAAGAGTGATGTTTGCTGATTTACCTGATTCGTTATATACAACATCAGAAGCTTAGGGAGGTTGTCAATCAGTGGCTTTTATGAACTCTTAGTTTAAAATCTCCCATCATCCTACAGGCTGAAAAATTTTCAAGTAGCAATTTTTAATACAAAAATGTTCCTAATTATTTCGGGAATTAAAGTATAAGAGCTGAGTATAGTATTTGGTTTCTTTTTAAACAGAGAACAGAAATACTCATGAGCCCTATTATACATTCTGTTCCTCATCCCTGTCTAATAATGCAAATTTCGCTTTGATCTCTTCTAGCTTCTGTTGCTCTGTAGGTAAGGATGTTTTTACCAATTCTGTATGAAATCTGTGAGTTTGCTTTTGCAAAACAGAAAGCAGCTAATTATCATTTTGCTGCCTTTCATATTTGCTTGGAGCTTTCAATTTTGAATTTTCAAATTTACTTGGAATCGAACTCCTTGTGATACACCTATTCTGTACAAGAAAAACCCACCATCTCCCTTTAGATCCCTGTCCTAGTTCTAGAATAATAGCTTCATCTCTAGTCCCATTATTTTTCAATATTATGAAGAGGAAGGAGACCTACATTTTATTCAAAAGGGAAATTAATTAAAATGCATAATAAACTGTGAAAAACTGGAGGTTATTCGTTTTTTCATATGCTCTGATAGAACAGCTTATGTTGCTGCCATGCTTCTGTTACACACTCAGCAGATTTTAGAGTTTGTTTTACAAATACATTTGTTTCCAGTTCCCAGCCTGATCCCTGAAATAGGATATTCTGCAGGTTCAAGTTGCAAAGAAAGCAGGAAAAGATAGCATTTTACTCTCAAGCAAACAATCAATGTTAGGCATTAACTGGTGTGAGAAATTTTATCATTTAAAAATATTTAGTTGTTTATTATATTGAAGAGAAAAACTAGACACATTATTTTTTCAAGAATATTGGCTTCTAATTGTGCCCAGTAACTTCTTGCCAGTGAAGGTTCTTAGGACTGATAAATGTACCTGCACAGGAAGGTGCATTGACAAGTCATGCTGTGCCTTAAATATTTGGAATTTCACTGTTTATCTGTTTAATAATATGTGAACCCTGTCTGGGTCATCTGAGGCCATGGTAGCCAATGAGGCCACAGAATTTGCTCAGGCAGGCAGTTACCTCATATCCAAGTTGAAATGTTTGAATCCAGAGCTGGCCAAAAACAGCAGCTTGGAGTGAACTCCTAACTGGGGTCCTTAGGAGGAAGAATAAAGCAGAACTGAAGACAAAGACCCTGCTAAGATACTGAGATGAAACCTCGTCAGTAAGAGAGACAAAATGTCACATTTTCTGTTCCTTAAACCCTCATTACAGTGAATATTTTAATATATCTGCTAACAAGGATAAATACAACCCATAATATTTCAGTGGAGGGGGGGGAAAAAAAGACAATCACAGAGCAGTTTCCAATTATTGATGCAAAAAATAAACACCTGCTCCAGATATGCAAGCCTGTAATGGTGCAATCTCCCATTGAGATTGCTGTTGCACTGTATAGAGGGAAAAAGAGAGCAAGGAGGAAAGAGTGAGCACAAGATTTTGTCAGCCAGGTTTCTCGAAAATTGTTGATGAGATAGGAAGACCTTTGACTGTGAATTGTGCCTTTAAGCCCAGCCTGTGCATAATTCCACTCTTCTGTAGACCAGCTAAACAGAACATCACTCACTTCATTTCGCTTGACTGATTCAGACAGTCTCTGCAGGGAGCAGGAGTTGATCAAATGTGAGTCAGTGTGTTTGCCTGCTGCCGTCAGCCCCAGAGGAAAAGTCTCACAACTGCTGAACTTCCTGGAGCTTCTGAGGAGCCATGGTTGGTAAAAAACGGTCAACCCTAGAGAGGAGCACAAGATGGCTTATCTTGGGATTTCACAAAAGACAGTGGAAGAGAGGGAATACAGTTCATAGGGGTCAGTGATAAGCAAAGATACAGATATGCTTGGAATGGTCTTCCAAACAGTACAGGAACAGCCAACAACACATAGTATAGCAGCTCATCTTGCAACTATCTCTGAATTCCCAGGCTTGTCCTCGCTGACCTAGCAAGCAGTGGCTCCATGGTACTACCCCATTACCAAAAGATCCAGCTGAAGAGGTTTCCTGCACCCAGTCATCCCTTCCTCACCTGCAGAAGGTGACGCTGTTGCCAGTACAGGTTCTCTCAGACACAGTTCAGAGTCCAGCCACACAACCAGTTGAATCAGCTGCAGCAGGAAGAGAAAGAGGGATATTTTAAGGCAGATTTGTCATCACATGTTTGTAACATGAGGGTACAAACTTAGCCACTCTGCAGTGCAAATCTGTGCAGCTCTGGAGTCTTACTGTGTTGACACTCACATTTGACAAGCTAACTCAAGATGAATTCTCTTGGATAGCACTTTATTCAGATTAGTGCTGTGATGGAAGCAAGCACTGCAGTGCTCTCACTGAGCTTTCATTCTTGGGTATGAGGTACATTGTGGGGAATACACCTATTTTATTAAAGCGTAGGATTTCTTCCTTCTCTTCCTGTATTCAATGGAAAGCATTTGCTTTATCCACAGGCTTTGGACTCCATTTTTATTTCCTGTGGACTACTAACTCTTCAAGTTTTACACATTGCGCAACAGATGATACTATTAAATGTGTTATGCCTAACAGCCTGAGCACTGTTAAATGAAGTTATGAAGGCCTTAGGAGAAAAAAAGGTTAAATACACATGGTAGGTAATGCTGCTAAACTATTGGACATGGACTGCTTGCTACTAATGAAATTACATAGAATATTTAAGGAAGTAGAATAATAATCTGATTCTACTAATCAGTCAACTTCTGTAATGTAGGAAGTGGCTGCAGCTTTATACTCCTGCTTTATAGAAGAATTGCTTTGCAAGATGTACTGAAACAAAAAATATCATACAGATTGATGCAAAAGAGGAAAGTATCATGATATATGACCCATGGTACCATATATAACTTGGCATGCATTAGGAAAATGTGGCCTGTATCTAAAATGAATAGCTTCTATGCACGGCTCCTGTGAACAGCACTTGAAATCATCACACAGACTGACTCAATATGTATGAAATCCACCACCAGATCCTAAGAGTTGCCTTATGTTTCTTTTCAACCAGACAAATTTCAGGCCATTAGAAATCAGTGTTTTTCTATTCTGGTGGAAGCACACAGAGGCCATGGCTCACACGAAAGGGAAAGCTTCTTCAAGCTCTCAACCATACATTACAACATAAAGAGAAAATAAATTTGAAATGCTGAAAAAATACGAACAAAGCCTTGAAATACTCAGAAGACTTTGCTTTCACAGGTGTGACACGTGAATTTATGTACCCGTAAATATAACCCCAGAGTAATACTAAGCCAGACTTCTGCAAGAAGGTGCAGTGACACTGGAGAGGAAGTCTGATGGCTCTAGGCAGGTCAGAGACTGAAGAGGCCATTATCTGTCTGGTCTTAAACAGGGGTGTCCAAAGTGAGAAGTAGTAATCTAGTTACTGCTTAATCTAATTACTGCATCTAAATTACTGCTTAGATGTTGAATAAATCCTTCCCAGCAAGGAAAAAATGACATTTTTGTGCTTTTTCATACAGAGCCACAAGCTCCCTCCAGCTCAGTGGAGTTTACTGTGTAATTTTCTTCTGGCCATAATGTTCTGTGGTGTGCACATCTGCACGCTCACCACGAACTCATTTTGTGTCATTGAACAGCAAGAAGAGGATAACAACCCTCTCCTTTTTCACTTTTTATCTCTAGTAATGGGCATGCAGAGTTGGAGCCAGCTTGTGAGACACACAGTTGGAGTTATCTGTGAGCCAGCTTGTTTTCAGCCACAAGAGGAAGCAGAAGGAATGGTCTTATACTATAAAGCAGGAACAGAGAACATAGAGATAGCCAACTTCTACCACCCTCTATAGGCAATTTCTGCCTTGATATAAGAGCATATTGCTGAAGGAATCCCCCAAGACCACTTTTTAACTGAAAACACGTGAGTTCACAAAATGTAACTCTTTTCTTCTTCTCTTTGCCCCATAAATGGTGCATACCACCACTGACATCTCCTCACCATCTGCAAGTAGATTCGCATGCACTTTTTAAATTGAGGTTTCAGATTAATATCATAGGAAGTGTAAATTTTTAGATCTGAAGCAATAAACCAGATTTGAGGCAATGTATGAAAAATCCTAAAGCTTCAGCTACTGTCAATACATGATACTACTCAAGGAGGAAGTTTTTCCATAAGGTACTGAGCCAAATTTTTAATGACATACATAGATGAAGGAAAGAACCCTGTGACTCAGTACATCACTTTTAAATGTATACCTGACAGCATATATGCAGACAGACATGTTTTATGTATCATTCAAAACCAATGTTTTCTGTTCCATATCATTGTTTTCTCCAAGAAAAATAAATTCTAAAATATGTGATACAAACTCAAATTACTAATAATTTTAGTTTAAAAAGTAGTTTTAGTTAGTAAAAGTCATCCAAAGCCAATAAAAACCATTAACTGTTTTCCTCCCTTAAAATAATAAGCATTCTATTAGAATTCAGGACAGTACAAAGTAAATACTATCTGTTTTCTTTCAAATATTAGAAGGATGTCTGAATCTCTGAAGATTTCTCTTTAAAAGATGGTGGTAACTTAATTCCTGAATTTTTTTCATCACTTCTCATAGTTTAGACATACACAGCTTCCCCTCTATTCTGATCAGCAGCATGGCAATGAGCAGCAATATGAACAATCCACACTTCTAGCTGCAGTGGAGCAGACTGTAAACA
This sequence comes from Origma solitaria, assembly GCA_013397895.1. Taxonomy (NCBI): domain Eukaryota; kingdom Metazoa; phylum Chordata; class Aves; order Passeriformes; family Acanthizidae; genus Origma; species Origma solitaria. Next base: position 1,361,030 of record VZRL01003992.1, on the reverse strand, counting down.
GAGGAAGTTGTTGGCTGTGGCTGACTTGACCTGAGGAGAAAGCTTATGAGTCACGGAGCCTTTGTTGATTTGAAGATTAAGTTTGCACTCTCCATGAGAAGGATTTTCCTCCATCCTTTGCCTCAGGAGGAAAACTGAAACATGAGCCTGTTGGAGTGTGAGCAGTGAGAGAGATCTTCATGCAAATGATTGTTTTAAGAAGAAATTAAACCATGTGGAAGCAGTTGATTGCAATGAACATTTTGTTCATCTAGAACTTGCTTTTTAGTGCTCACTTTGATACCTCCATTCGCTTTTTGAAACATAGAGATTTAAATTTTCACTCGTGCATTCTATGTCTTGATCAATAGCTGCTTGGGGTTTTTGTACTGAAAGTTCCCCAGTTTCATTTTCACTGAAAATTACAAGCTCAATAAATTATCTAAAACACCTTTAAAGTTTAGAAGGCAGAGCAGAAGAGCTTTCTGATCCCTCCCAGCTTGTAGGAATTTTTTTCTTCCTGAGAAGTTGCTATCACATTGGCCTGGGGGCCAGTAGCTCTGACATACAAAGCTAGAACAAGGAAAAAGCTCAACTATCCAAACTAAGCAGTGGTGAAATTTTTTACCATTTCCAGAATTTTACTGTAAAATAAAAACCAGTTAGAATAAGACATAAGAAGGCAGTGAAAAGGCAAATCCCTTCAAAGACAGTCAGCAACTGTATCTGTAGCCTGCCTAGAGATACAGGTCTTTACAGCATATATCCTTCCCACAGGATTCAGAAGTACAGCAGTGCTGCAGGATTTAACTTCTGTCAGCTCTTAGGATGGGAACTTACAACAGGACTAATTTAGTTTCTTTACAGACAACAAATACCTGGTGATACTTCCAAAACAGTTAAAGGTTTCCCAGTACCCCAAAGCATTTTGGCTTTTGGCTGCTTCCCTTTATCACTGGATGACTTCAGAAAGGTTGTGTCATGGGTTAACAGATTTTTACAGTACTACCTTTGGAGTCAATGTCAGCATTTCCATTTTTCTCTGTAGAAATGACAAATAGCAAATTTCTAGTAAAGCATTTCATCCCCACTGAGTTGAATTTTTAAAAAATAAATGCTAAAAGGTGAAAAGGTCAAAAGCCCCCCATGCTTTAGGAACTAAATCAATCCCTGTTCCTCATGCTTAAGAGAGAAGATTGTAATAGAAATGAGTTATCTCACATCCATCTGTTGCTGCTCCCCACCGTCGGGGATGGAACTGTTGAATAAAGGGGGAACAGAGCTGCATTCAGTATGGCAACACTAGGAGAGGCTTTGCATGTATGTGAATTATGGTTTCACTAACAACTGATGCAAATTAGTGCCAGTGACGTCATACAGCCCTAAACGATGTCCATCAGGCTGCCTGCTTTCCTGCAGACACACCATCTGTTTCAGTCGAGGGTGCTAGAGGCTTGAGTCAAAGCCTATTGAAGTTACTGGAAAGATTCCCATGAATCTTTGCCTCTGTGACTCATCTGTAGCTTATACAATTCACAAAATGTCAGGCTCACAAGCTGCACTGTGCAAACACGACAGCTAAAGCCTAAACAAAACACAAAGCAGCAGTCAGCTCTCTCACACCAGCATATGCCAGGATCTGGTCTGCTGAAACTACCGCAGCTGCAGCCGTGTATAACAGGAGCACACAAGAGGAGGATAAAACTCTGAACTGCTGCCTTTGACTGAGAGGACTTTAGGAGACAAGAGGACTGTCTTAGAGGCAGAGGAACCAGTGCTGCATCTCGAGTGATACTACCATCAGTGGGGATGATGTGCCTAAAAGGAAAAACATGGGTCACAGTGCCTGAGTAAATCAAACACCACAGGAGAGGTGGGAGGAAAGAATATCTGAAAGCACAATAAGGCTAGGCAGAATTTGATGGCAGTGAGTAAAATGGGAGGATGACATAAAAATAGTCAGCTGTATCTATAGATTTAACTTGTCTTCTCTAAGTAGAGACGACAGCATTTTTCTCTCTCACGGTTATATAAGGGCACCCTGCTCCCTGCATGGAGCTTCCACTGAAGTCAGTGTGAGTCATTTGTGCAGGCTGCTGGGAAATACATTCCCAGGAGAGCTAATTATTGCATATATCATAACGAGCTTGCAGAAGAGCTTTATAAACATCTGCCACTGTTTCATTATCTCCAGTTGAGGAAACAGAACAACTGTCAGCCTAAATGACATGGTTTGGTATTTTCCACTAATTCTGAAAATAAAGCAGTGAAGGGCAAGTCCTGACAACACATTCAGTTTCCAAATTGCTTTCAGGTAAAAAGTGTATTTTAAAAAGCATGCTAATTTTATCTCCAGTACATGCAGTTGTTCTTTCACTTTGTATACAAGAAAAAGAGACAAGGCCCCCCCAAGCCTTGATTTACTCTTGGACTTGCATAAAAAAAACCACACTGGTGCTAATTTTTCAGCAGAACTCTATGAGGTGAGAAGCATAAAATTTGAATGTATAAAGCCAGCAAAACAGAAATGAGGTTTTATTAAGGACAGTGCTTATGTGTGCACTCCATAGATGAAAAACCCTATTTAAAAAAATAAAACCCTAAAATTTATGGCCCAAAAGTCTATGACTAGAACCTGTCCTGTCTGAAAAGACTTATTTATATTATATTTATAAACCTTTAAAACATGAGTCTGCTTGTGATTTAACCAAGATCTTTAAGTGATCAAATCCTTTTATTGATCAGGTACTGAAGGTGAATATGGCAATTGAGGAGTCTGTCCCAGCATCAGCAGCAGTAGAGGCTCCATGGCAATCCTGAGCATTAAGCTCTTCCCTCTTATAAGTACGACATTTGTTCTTACTTTCTCATTCCAGGAGGAAGAATGAGAGGCTACAGGCAGGAAAAAAGAAAAGAACTTCAGAAATCAGCGAGGTGGAAAATGAAGGCAAAATCTCAAGTGGAACACCTAATCCTGAAACTAAACTCTGGGATTTGCAGAAGAATCTTTCTGGATTAGTGGCTCTTTATATGCCTCATACTCAAGAAATGCCTTCTCCTGAGGAACTTTCCTTTGTGGGTGAGGTTGTGTGAAACTGCTTATCTTCATATGGTTTGCAACATGCTGAGGCAATAACATCTCTCACTAGGTACAGCCTACTGAAAAGTAAGGTTGTGAGAAAAACTTGTGCTCTTCATTATCTTGTACCAGACAGGGTTAAATAGAAATGATAATTCATAATAAATATTTAACAAAAAAAGAAGAAAGGGAATAGGGATTATGTGATTTTTCCCAGGCTAACAATGTTTCTCTTAGTTGATCAGTTGTCCTGTGAAAGCCTTGCTTGAATATACTTTCCTGAAAATGTGTCAGAGGAAGATGCAGCTACACACCTGTACCCTGTACAGCTTGCCTTTTAGGCAGTATAGCCTCACATAAGCAAAGTAGTCCTTATTCAGCAGAGCAAGGCAGCAGAGCAGATTTACTGCCTCAATAGCTATTTAAAAAATAATCAAACTGATCTATTTAGCTGTCATGAGCATCAGCATCTGGACAGTTTTATCTTTTTAATACTTCATTGACTTTTACACAGTAACAAAACAATTCAAGACAGAAATGCAGCAAATCTAGAACATGATACATAAAGAGAAAAGAAAATAGACTCAAGGACTAAAATGGCTATGGATGCCACCTTTTACTGATGGTTGCTTTGGACTGAGCTACATTACCTTGGAAAATCATGGAACTGAACAAAATATATTATTTGCTTTTTGTTTTGTACAAATAGTTTCTGAAGTCCTTTCTGTATCTCTACATTCTGATTGTGTGCCAGTGTAAGTGGGAAATTACTCCAAAGAAATCAACTGATACTAACTGGAATAGGAAAAAAAAGAATTAAGTTCAATAAAGCAGTAGCTGTATCTACCCCTAGGCCATCCCTAACACAAGAACTTATGGTGTCCTTTCAAACACTGTTAATGGGTGAGAAATCCACTTTACTTCCATTTTGTCACAAACTGAGAAACCAGCAAATACAGAAAGGTGTTTTCCACGAAGGTCATTGGTTAGAGCAGGGTTGGGAACAACTCAGATCTGACTTTCTCCTCTAAGTAACATTAGTAGGCCTAAAATGTTCTAATTTTAAAGGATTCTGGAACAAAAGTATCATTCTGCACTGTGTAGCTGGTATCTGGGACCCTTTGTTACATTTTTTACTGCTTACAATACACATGCCTCAAAACTACCTGGGAAAACATTGGCATCAAACATTATCTGGCCAAACTGGAAGAAGTCCAAGTCCTATCAAATATATAGCACTGGCTGTACCTAGATTTTACCACTGTATTTATAGAACAGGGATATGGAAAGATTTAATCAGGGAAAAAACACACTCTTATTATGGCTTGATCAATTAAGAAATTACAATGTCTGCACTCAAACTGCTCCAAGGATTGTCTGACATATCCTGTTTAAGGGAAGACGCCTGAAGCTGTATTTCACTTTTTGTCCCAGTTCTTCTAATTTTTTTTTAATTTTTTTTTTTTTCTTTTTCCTACAGTTTGCTTTCTCAGCAGAAGGGATGTAAAGACATAGGACACTGAACTGAGCTGGGCATGCCTGTGATGATGGATGATGGGACTAGTTGCCAAAAGCTTGTACGCAGTGCAGCACTCTGACAGAAAAACCCTGGGCATGGGTGCCCCACTGTGAGGCACAGCCTGGCTGAGGCTTTTTCAGAACAAAGCACAGCATCGTGGGTCCCCATGTTCAAAAAAAGCCTAATTCATATTGGAAGGAATGCAGGGAATAATGTTGGGGATCTGAAACTGTCTTATAAGACGAGATCAAACCAGCTAATCTTGCTTCATTTTACAAAGTCTGTGAGGGCATATGACCACTTTTTGTAAAAACACTGGAAAGAAACATGAAGAGGGGGAAAGAAAGGTTTAAGGACTGGCATGACGTTGGCACAAGAGCACGTGGCTGTGAACCAGCCACATACAAATTTAGACTGGATTTGGGGATTATTTCTATATCAATAAGTGTTCAATAAAGTGATGCTCTGGAACAGACTTCCAGTCAGGAACAGGGACTGGAAAAGGCCTAATGAGCTTTAAGATGAAGCTTGATAAACCCTTTAAAAGGATAATAGGTCAAGGCTGCCTGCAATGGCAGACAACTGGTTTCAGTTCTAGAAGATTTCTCCATGTACTAAGCTCCCAGACAATTGCTAAACACTATATCAAATTTGCTAAACTCTGTGCAGTATTTAGCCTAGAAGTGTATACTTAATTCGGTTCTTGGCTTTAAAATACTGATATTTCAAAGTGCCATATATGAAAAGCCTTTTGCAGAGAGAAAGACGTTGAATGGCACAGTAGTGTTGAAACAGAATTATCTCTGATTTTCTCAGTTTGTATCATCCCTTATTTCCAAATACTTACATGATCCTAATTATTGTAGTTAAAGCTTCCATTACTATTTTGCAAGATGCTAGTAATTACCCTCATTATTTTGTGGCTATAATACAAAACACAAAGGGGTCAATTTATTCATTAATTAATAAGGCATGTTGTAATGCCCAGAACGCCTCCATGAGAAAGATCTTTGAAATCACTGCACTCAGAATTTGGAACCTCTCCCTGAAATGCTGGAGTGGACAAACAACTAGGTCAGCTACCTCAGAGTTATTGAAGCTCTGGCTCAAGGACCAGCGATGACACTCAAGAGGCAGGAGATGTTTTCCTTTCTTTTCTTAATAACTACATTGCCATTCAATTGGCTCAGCTACATCAACAGCCCTACAATCCCTGCTTGATAAAGGAAGGTGGATGAAAATCTTGGAAGGCTTGAAAGGCCAAGGTGCTTTAAGGTAAGGCAATTATCATTACAACAGCTTCCTGATAAGCACAGTGGTCAGTCCTGAACAGGCACCACAGTCCCTCTCCTAAGGAAGATTTGGGGTTTTTTTTTCCCATGGCTGGAACAAACAAGAGGAGTATAAACATGTGAAAAATATCTTTTGCAGAGATTTAGTGAGATCAGATGAGTCACAGATCTGAACCTTCTCCCACAGTCCATTCCAATGGCTCCACTGTGGCTGGCCAGTGGGCAGGTACTCCATGCCCTACCAAGGCTGTGGGACATGCTGGCAACCCAGGACACTGGCAGCCTGACATGGCAGCTGGTTCTAATGGGCTGCCAGACAGATGGACTGACTGACATGCAGGAGAGCGTATTAGGAGAAAAATTAACATTTTGGGGTTTATTGCGCATTTACTGGAATCAACATTTTCACAACAGGTTGCTTTGTTGGAACTCTGTTTCCATAAGGAGTTCTTCTAATTTTTTTTTAATACCTCCAATATTCCTTCTGGCAGCTGCTGATACGAAGCAGAATAAAGGTTCTTTCACAGGTCCGAGCTCTTCTCTGCCTGTATGAGTCTCTCAGATTCCCAATGTTAAGGTTCATTCATAATGTCTTTGTTCAAGAAAACTAAAAAAAAAAATTGCTTGAATATATATTACTGATAGAAATGAACTTAACTCTATTTCAATGCAGCTTTTCAGGAGATTTGCTGTGAAGTGCAGCACTGTCCAGGGGCCCATAAACTAAAGATTGCATAGGGCCTAGATGCCTTAATGCAGAGTTGTCTCAGTAGCATGATAGCTGCTGAGAGCTCTAAGACAGATTAATAAAATGATAGCAACTTCCTTAGAACAGCTGTTTTTCAATCACCCAGAAAGTGTGTTTGGGACAGTGCCATCCCAAGCGGTACCTCCTCACCATCTTTGGCCAGATTATGGCTCATCTCTGTTTGTTTTGCTGCTCTTTTATTGGTAATGGGAAGACAAGGGTTCTATTACCCAAGCTGGCTGTGCATCTTTTTTTGTTCCATATTCTACTAACATTTTACTTTATGAACCCTCTGTACTTCCTCCTGTTATCATTCAAATTCAAAATCAACACAGGTTCTGCAGGGAACGTGCTAAGTTACATTCCTTTGTAGTCAAGGAATCACAACAGAAGTTCTGCGGGGGCAAACCCTGCCCAGCCTCTCCCTGCTCCAAGCTCACCCTGGCTGTCCCTGCTTCAGGTTTGAGAAGCTCTCATTTGTGGGAAAAGCATTCTGTGTCCATAGGGTACCACCTAGTGGTGCATACTGCTCCCACACAGACTGCCGTGGGACAAATTCCCTACAGCTCGCTGGGTTCTCAGGCTTCCAAACTTTATCTCACGGTTTCTGGGTGAAGTCTGGAGATAAGGCATTGCTTGTGCATGCAGCCAGGTGTGGCTCCTGCCGCACCTTTGGGGTGCTCCCTTCTTGCTGGTAGTGGTGTTTCCCTAGGCCCCCATGAACAGCAGCATTGATTCTCATCTTTGCTTTTTTTCTGAACTGGCTGTCCATCCCATGGAGAGCTCTGCCCACACCATCGGTCCCTCCTGTAGCAGACAGGGCCAAATCTGTGGCTGAGCAGAGACCTTAAAGAAGTGCCTCAGCAGAACCTGAATGAAAAAGCAGACACTAGGGAACACCCTCAGCTGAAGAAGGGCTCCTTTTCTAACACACCATGTTCAAAGAAGTTCTACCTCTACTCTTATTTTCAGGCCCCACATTAGAAAGCGTGGAAACCATATTAAGCTAAAGACACATTAACATTTTAATCTCAAATCTCTGAAGATTTGAGAATGCTATGGTTTACTCTGATGCCGTGCTGGCCCTGAGAAACCAGAGAACAGGGGGTGCCTAAAAACACTCCCCAAAACACAGAGATGAAAAACATTGCACAAAAACCAAGTGTTGCAATAGGACAAAATATAAGATCAGATTCTGCTCCGTCATTTATCAGTGTGAATATGCCATTGCAGAGCACTCATATTTGATGCTGAGATGACGCATGTGAGCGCTGACCTTAAATATTTCCTTTCTGACTAAAATTCACTCTCTCTCTTTGTTTGCTAGTTATCAGATTTTAAAGTTGAAATACAAAAGAAATGCAAATCATCCCACCAGCAAAAATATGTGGTGAAAACATGCAGTAGTGCAGAAGTCTATCTAACCTCAACATCCTTTGGAAGAAAAGTAGAGAATTCTTTACAAAAGCTCTTAACATTTTGTTTCAACTGATTTTGCAACTTAGCAGATTTTCATCACTCAAGGATCACAGCCCACTAGTTGGGGATTGTAGTGAAGTATGGGATGATTATTGTTTAGTAGTTCTTTATGCAATGTATTTCTAAAACTTCCTGTTCCCTCTACTATGTATTTCTTGTCCTTGATTCAAAAACTTTCACAGGCTTGTTCTATCCCAGCAAAAAGCTGATTTTCCTACTTCTCTTCCTGTACTTTCACACTGCCTCTCCTGTTACCTCAGAAGAACCTTCCTCTTACAAGTCACTAACTACACCACGGTACACTTTAAAAGCATGCCCTTCCCTAATGCATCCTGGTAACTCCAACCCAATAACAGAGGTAGGTGTGGAAGGCTGTGGGACACAATTTTTACCTGGTTCATCTGGCCCAGCTCCAGCCTGCTGTTTGGGCTCACCTACCTATCACACATCTTATTTAAGCCTGTAACCCTCCATGGAGGGTGCTGTAATTTTTCTGATGTATTTGTTTTATCTCACATGCATATACACATGGGCTGGAATTTAAAACAAACCACATCAGACAAAGCTCCTCATTGCCTTAATTTTCATAACCTCTTCCTAGGCAGCAGAGATTTCCCAATCTTTAGTTTAGAGAAGGGCTGTGAAGAGCTCCATTTGTTTAAAATGCACAAGGGCCCCAAAATTTCCCATCACCTGCTCCTCCATCTTCAGGAATCTGGACTTAGTCCCACAGCCTGTGTGAGGGCTTGTTCATTTAGGAGTCTTTTGTGTCTAAGTGAGGAACAGACATACTTACTGAGCAGGCCATCATGGGCACATCTATGGAGCGTTTCTCCTCCTGCACCTCCTCACATTAGAGGAGGACAAATCTGTCCTGGTTCTGACAAATGGCAATTCTGCAACCCTTCTCATACTCATGGTTTAAAGTTGATCCTCACAGCAAACCCGTAGGATGAGAAGCTACTATTTCCCCAATTTTAAAGCAAAAGAAATGAGCAAGTCATGTTGTCTTCTGTCACAAAACTACCAACAAAAAAGGTTTGAGTGCAAAGCTTTGTGGTCAAGCTTTGAACATGGGATGCTCAGCACTCTCTCATGCAACATTTGACTTGCATGAGAACTAAGACACATAATATTTCTGAAACTGCCAACTATTTCTTCTCAAGCCTGTAAAAGTTTTACAAAGTACAGCTTGCAATTCTGCACACTATTCCAGCAGAAAATGCACCCACAGAAGACCACAGAGCAAAGTAGAGAAATCAGACAGATCTTTATCCAGCCTGAAAATAATGCTACAAAACTTTAACCCACACAATGACCCCTGACCTCTCAGTCTCACAAGCACTAACCACCAAACCTTTCTCCTTTTTAACAAATTTTGCTCAGTAGACAGTAAATACTCTCAAATTCAGAGCAGCTACTTTTAATCCGTAATTGAAGTATATTACTTGTACTTCACACCTGTGCCTTAAAACTGTTTCCCCAGAGCTATTTTCTCTAATAAATCACAGCTTCCCACAAATCCAAGTTCTTTCAAATAACAGGGATTGTCAGCGATTTAATCTCTGTATCAGATCAGTTTGCTCACTGAGCTCCTCAGCCAAAAGCAGCACCAAAGACAACTTGCTAGGGCTTCACAAAAACAGGCATCTGCCAGCAGGATTATGAAGGGAGAATAGGTTTGGGGCAAACTTCTTGATGTTGGGCTGGAGAGAGAGATGGTGGTTGCTGGGTGTGTGAAAACCTGCAGCTGTGTAAGACAGCTGGTGTATTGATACTTCCCAAGAATATAGAAAAGGTCATTCGAAGTGCTAGCAGCAAGTCTGGGTGCCCCTGGGTGGTCCCACAAGGACTGGCTAAGGATAGGCTTTCACGGGTGCCTCTCAGGAAAAAGTAAGGGAGCACAGTAGCAGCACTGGGATGTTTAATACTCGATGCTATAGATTTTTTTTCCCTAGTGCTAATGAGACTGATTAAACCATTTGTGTTTCCTCTATAAATTAATGTAGAAGCTGTATTTTGTTTTTTGGTTTTGGTTTTTTTAAAATAAAGTTATGCTTGAGCTACACCAAATAAAGGTTTTAAATTTACTTCTCTAGTTACATGGATCTCAGCTTTCCATGTGGTTCATTACAGACACTGGATAAAGCAGGACTCCATCTACTGGGATTTCTCATATTTATGATTGTTGATGCAAGGTCTCTCATTTCTTCTGCTTTTATGTGCATAACACATTTACTTCAAGACAGAGGTTCATGTCCCAAGTTTTTTGTGCATAGCCTAAAGGCCTGGTAAAAGATAAGGGTCTTTTCATAAAAGAGAATGGGATCCAGCTGTGAAGTTTCAAATTTCAGCCCCTCTTCAAACATGGAATTTGGACTGAAGTTCACAGTTCTTAAATTGCCCTTACTTGTTTGGATACTGTAGATTAGCTGGTCTGCTCTTTGGGATGGCTCGTTTTTGTTCTCAGCAGCTCTGATATTAAATGCCAGTTTAAGACCTTTGGGCTTCCAAACAGTGACCTTGCCTTTCACTCAGCTCTTGAAGAGTAAAGGATTGTCATACAATGAAGTAAAGGAATCAAAATATATTGCTAACAGGTGACATCTATTTGTATTAGGAAACAGGTCCCGTGAGAAAGGCATAGCCTTTGCATCAGCTTCCTGTGCTTGAAAGAAACATGCATTTTAGAGAGGAAAGGGATGAGTTTCAATTTTACTATTCTTCAGTTTTACCATATTTTGACAAATATGAATCATTGACATCCCTGAGACCTTGCAGACCTCAAGAAAAGAAAGTACCTAGTACTGTTCTCAGCTTTAGTAACTACTAGCAATACGTAACTCTGAATAACTAAGGCTGAGATTTGCTCATTATTTTTAAATTTAAATGGGCTTTATTATGCTAAGTAGAGAGCAAGACAAGGAATCCACAGCCAAGAACGTCCTCAACTCATCCATCATGCTGTGCTAGCCAACAGAAAATTAGTTACTCGATGTCTTATTTGCAGTGTATAAACAAGGAAAAAACAAAAGTAATATCTTGTTTACAAAAAATGGGCAAAAGGTCACTAAAGCCTTAACAAATGTTTGTTTGCATAAACAATATCCAAAGCAAACACTGAATTGTCTATTGCATTTTTAAGACACTGCACTCTCCAATAACCTCAGAATTAAAGCATGAAGTTTTAAGCAAATATTAGGCAAAACATGTGTTGCAAATACTAAGCAGTACTTTCCTTGCAAAGTTGTTCTAAATACTGCACTCAACTAGTTCATGCTTTTAAATCAGAGCAGACAAAAGAAAAAACACAAAGCCCCACATCAAACCCAAACCCCAACAAAAATCTCATGCACACTTGGGAGCCATGTGGTTTTAAATGCATTACTGAATTCCACACATCAGACTACCCCCAAACAAGATGCTGATTGATCTCATGCATTAGAAGATAATTTCAAATTACAAAAACCTTCTTGAGGGCTGAAATTTACCAATAGATTATTTGACAAGAAGCTGACATTTAATTTCCTGAGTTTGTGAGTCAGTACAAGATGTACATTTTTTGTCTGTGAACACAGAAGAATCCTCAGTAAGAATCTGAGCACTGTGAGCGTTTGAATAACCCCCAGAGAAAGGATCAACATGATTGTAATCAGATTATTTTTGATCTTCTGCCACTAGATGGTGTCCAGTTACCTGAGCTGTAACCACAGCTGTATTAATCAAAAAAACAACCTTCAGAATTGCTGAAGTCTCGCTCTTACAGCTTTTGCTGATATTTTGGGTAAGCTATTTTCAAGGGAGATTTGGCTTTTCAAGTCTTCCTTTTGATCTCTGTATGATCTTTTAAATGGGAAATGATGAAGTCTTTGATGAGGATTCTTGCATAAACAGAAGCAATGAACTACAGAGCACTTCAACTGCAATCAAGGAAATGTGAGCCAGGCTTGGAGCAAAGCAAAGTATCTTTTCTAAAAGTAAAGGGGAGAACAAAAAGGAGAATAATGCAAAGTCCAGAGAGCAAAACCCAGCACCACTGTCCAACTTAGCAAGCATCAAAGGATCATAAAAGTCAGTCTGAAGAAAAATGAAACCCTTCCTGTGTGTGTTGTGCAGTTTGGTGTTGTGGTGTTTTATCTCCCGTTTGAAAGCTACTCTAGAGCCATACTGTCGAGAGGAAAGCTGCAAGAAAAATAAAGGGTACGAGAAAGATATTGGGGTCCAGGCTTGAATGTATATGGGAAGGGAGCATTCTCTCTTTTGCTTTTACTCCTGTTTTACCCTAAACAAACACAAGGACAAACAGTAAACTGCAATGCTTCACTCTCTTGCCAGATCTGCTAATAAATGAGGCACCAGGGGGCCTCAGTTACTAGCAAGAAAACCAGGGCACATTAACTCTTCACCTGCTGAATTAATACATTTTAAAGACTTCATTTAGCAAGAGAGGCAAAAGAGAGAAGCAATAGAAAAGGAGCATTAAAATTCAGCTATGTAGAAAATTGCAGTAAAATTATGAGAAAATGCAACTCAAACTCAGTTTTACTGTTTGCATGGAAAGTCTCAAACTGTGGTTTCATGGTGGAAAAACAACAAATCCCCCTTACTGCTGTCAAAATGGGGGATGATCTGAAACTGAATTTTAGAAAAGGGCATTTGAGACCTTTTGATCAGCTCTAGTGTTGAGAGGTGTTTAGAGCTACCAATGCTGTGTGAAGGAAGTCAAGTCAGTGATGAAACTCATGAGCTCAGGGCTGTTTAGCTGTAATTTAAGAGAGCACTCTGAGTTTTTCCTCAGTGATGCTGCACTTAGAAGCACAAAATAGACTCTTATTCTATAACAATATTACAAATCAGTGCACCCACAACAAGTTGTCTTCACTGATGTCAGTCAGGTTCCATGCAATCTCTCCTACACATCTGGAGCTTGTAAATTAGCACATTTGAAACCGTTCAACAGCTGCCTGGCAATAAGATTAATTAAAAGTAACTAGTATTTTCTACAGAATTACTTCCATTTTCTTTTTTCTTCTCTAAAACACTAGAATTACAGCCATCTGAGTGCTGTAAGGAGACTGCACAGCAAAGTAATAAGGTTGTAGGATCCAAGTACAAGCAGCCTAAAAAAACCCCAAAGCTTCTCTGATGCCCAATCTATTTTCCATTTGAGGCAGCTGCAGCTGGATGCATCTTGGGAGTTCAAGGCAGCACACTGATCCAAGATACAAAGAATAAAACATTGTTCTCTTGCACAACTCTGGGAAGCTTCTCAAATCATGAAAACAGAGAAAACTGTACTTGAAGGCCCTCACTTTGGAATTAGTAACTTACCTAACCACCTGAAATGCTGAATCAGAAATTACTACAACTTAAGTGATACCAGGCAATTTTGTGTTAAGAAAATTATACCTGAGCCATGTGCAATATTATGTCTAACATGAAGATGATAAACTGTAGTTAGATGGCTATTTAGCTGATTACACTAATACAATACTTAAAGTTTAAAACATTGTTTGTGTTTTGCAACTTGGGGGTATACACTGGCAGTAAGGAATAAATTCTGAGACTTGCCTGAAGGTACACTGCACTCAGAAGTATTTTGCTGCTGAATGTTCGGTATCTCATGACTGGACTGACTGTCTTTTAAACATTTAATGAGACCAGTAGCAACCCAGAGTAGAACAAATGCAGAATCTGAAATACAGACACAGAATATAAGAGATCTCATCTCTTGGCACAGCATAATCTTCTGTGATACAGCAGTAGTTTTTCATTTTCCAAACCCATGATTGTATTTCAGATTGCTATATTACAATAATTATTTTCTTCATATTATGCCTTGTTAGTAATTGAAATGAAAATCTTTAATGTGTGTTTCATAAGGTTCCCTTTCCTGCAACAACATTAATCCTGACTTCACTTCAACATAATATCAATCATTTGGATGAAGGTCCTTTTTGTCCTATTGATCTTTTGAGAAAACATTTAGCTTCCATTCTGCATTTGCAGCATGTGTATCTTTGCAGAAAAGTCAGGTGAGCTGCTGACCTGATACCTGCACTAATAGCCTTGCTTTTAACCACCTAAATTTTGGAAATTTTCATATCCCACTAGTCAGTGTGAAGCTGCTGATGTCACTTTATGCCAAATATTTATAAGCAGACAATAATTTGACACTGAGCAACACCGGTAGCCGTCACTGCTCAGTGAATCACATGAAAAGAATGAGGAGCAGATCCAGAGGGGGTCTTCACAGATGGGGTATTGAGATGCCCACATCCCCTCCTGCACAGCCAGTCACTACAAGGTCCAAATTTCACCTGGTGCCTACTCAATAGTTTGACCCGGTCTAGGGCCCAGCAGAACTTAAGAGGAAACATTTTTTTGGTGTCTCACATCACCCTTCCCAATGAAGCTCCCTCTAAGCACTCCTGTCTCCTGTATCCAAAGCCTTCCAGCTGCACTTTGACAGTAGGAAGATTCCTGTGCTCGTGCCAGTCCTTCTAAAGTTGCAGTTTGGTGGATTAACTCCCCTCACACATGGGGTATGAATACAGCTCTCATTTTTCAGGACTTCTCTCAGTCCTAGGGCTTTCAGAGGAGAGGGGTAGTAGTTCTAAGCACTCATTAGATCTAAGAATTAAAACCAGGATCAGATAACAGATAAACAGCTATTTTGGAGTAGGAGTAGGGCTCCTACAAGGAGTAGCGCTCCTACAAGGCAGAAATGCCAAGAGCCATGAAGAATAACATACTTTCAGAATGACGAGGAAAAGAAAAGACACCAATTATCCCAGCTTGGCACACACATACACCCTTAAAGGCAAGCGTAGTGTAAGTCTTCTTAGCCATAAGAAAGGGCCTTGAACCAAACCCTTTGCATAGGTGCACAGGGAAATGACAAGAAGCAACAGCCACTACTTGCATTAAAGGAAATTCCCACTGGACTTGGAGATGCAACAGCCTCTCTGGACAACATCTAAGCACTGAACCACTTCGGTGTTGAAGTCCATATTTGGAGATTTCAGAAGCTGACTGGACAAGGTCCTAAGCAATCTGCTCTTACATGGATGTTGTACCAGCTTTGAGCTGAGGACTTGACATGATCCAGAGTTTCCCTGCAATCCAAATTTCTCTATGAATTTTCTAAGAAGGCATATAGCTAACATAAACTTAAGAAATAGCATCATGTGTTGGTCATTTTATTTGTATTTTGGGGCCAAGGTGATTGATGGTCGTGAGAATAAAAGCTGTGGTTCTAGAAAAAAAGTATTCTGGATAAAAATATGTGAAAAAACCTCTTACTGTGTGTTTCTTAACTGTTGTACATTTGTTGCTTATTAAAACAATGTCTGAAGGAGGGTTTTTAATATAAGAACATGCTCATTCGCCTTTTGTGATTCTTCAGTAAAGTCAAAATCCAGCTCAAAACGAAAGAAATAAAAATTGCGTAACTGCAGGAACATAAATTTGTCACAGCACCGCAGAATGAAAATGAAGCTAAATTTTCTTGCTCCACTAGTAATAAAATACTATTTCAGAACATATGTACAGTTTACAGAGGTTTTCAGACCCTAATGTCATTTCTCACAGGCAGTCAATCTAGCAGGCAAACTAAGAAACAGGCAGACAAATATGAGTACTGCCAACTTATTCTTGAAAATTTGGATTCCAGGGAACACCCAGTGAGGACTGAGCTTTTACAGGGAGCACATAAATCCCACAAGAGAAACAACTTCCTCCTTTCTGTCTTATTCGAAGGGTAACATTAAAAAACATCTTTACTGGCAAAGTCCAGACTGTCAGGTCCATAAAATTAATCAGTAAAACCTAGCAGAGAGATGGATGTCACAGACAACCAAGGTAAAGCACATGAAGACCACAGACATCTGTCATTACTGAAAGTTTTCCTGCCGTGACAGCGAACAGACACATCTGTCTGGAGGAGATACATCATGCTAAATGTTTTTGGCCATGGACCAAATACACTTTAATAGATACAAAAGGCCATATCAGACATCATACTCTGACTTATTAGTTGGGTGTAAAACAGTAAAGAATCCAGCAGACATGCCAGGATTTAGGCTGGAACACCCATAAAGCAAAACCCATTGGTTCTTCAGGTTAAGGTCAGATAAAAATGCCAGTGTGGCCTGCCAGTGCAGAAATCTAGTAACAAGCCATACAAGCACAGAAACTGATTGCAGCACATCAGCCTTTTACTGTTTTGAAGAAATCAGTGCCATGGTTGCATTATCATTTGGGAAGCAAAAGCCTAGAAGGATACTCTGCCTAGAAGAGGATGAAAGGAGTGGTTTGCCATCTCCCATACGTGTATGTTTGAAATTACAACAGGCCACTAAAGATAAATGATTAATTATAGTGCAATCACTTAAAAATACATGAGATACATCTTCTCAAATGTTAATCACTAATAAGACAGCCTGTAATACAATTCAAGGGGAAAAATCTCATACTTACAAATGCATCAACAGGGACCTCTGGATTCAAGCTGCTGAATAGGTTTAGCATCTTGTTAGCACAGTAGTGCTTTGTTTAGTATTAAAGGAGGTCCCTGTAACACACTTGCTGTACAGTTAATGTGCACAGAAAGCCATAGCTAGAGGATCTAGTCCTGGAAAAGGTGGTGCAGGTGAGTATTAGTTGGGAGTACCAACTTGAGGGAGCAGCTGCACCATGAAATGCCAGCAGTGGTTCACCAGGGTTTCTGGGGTTGTGTCAGAAATAAGGGAAGTTATGCTCAGCAGCATGCTCTCCATCTGGTTGGACGCTGGATGGACTATTACTCTCTTCTGTCTTATCTGGTCAGGTGTCTTACCAGCATAAAGCAGGGAAGAGAGATGGGAGAAACAAAACATCCTGCTCTTGGGTTTTGCCCTCAAACAGAACAGGACCTGGAATGAACAGTGCCTGGGATAGTACAGTTCTAGTGGGAAGAGCCTGGAAAGGTTTCTGAAATCCAAGGTAACACAGTTACTCTGCACCTTAGTCTCCCTCACCCTATCCCCAGCAGCACACTGCTGAACTGACTGAAGACCTCAAATACACAGCACAACCATCATCCTGCCAACTGCTTCCCCCACCTCCCAAACTTGGCACACTTCTGCATCCACTGCCATAAAACATTCCTCTTCAGTAGCCTTCCACAACATTTTCCCTTTCACTATAACCCTGGAAAGCTCCTAGGAAGATTTCCCCAACACTGCTGTGCAAGTTACTGGGTGAGATCCAGAAGGTCCTTGTGCCATGGCCTGCTAACCATTTTCTTCATGGTACAGCCAACCATTTTCTTCATGTTGAAGTCCCTGCACTGCACAATGCCTCTGCGTGCTTCCTGTGTGTTCCAGACCCCCCATCAAGTACGAAACACTGCCTGCTTGGAGCGAGCACCACCATAAACCAAATGGACTCTGGTGAGTACTGAAGGCTAAGAAGCCAAAGGCTGAAACACAGCATCATGGTTATTTGTGATAAAGGCAGTTTGTCCCCATTCATCAACTCCAGAATCCTTCCGGACAAAGAAACCCATTAAGTTATTGCAGTCCCATCTGCTTTGTCACAAAACAGCAGGGAAGGTCACCCACTGCATTCCACTGCCAGCCAAGCCTTTTGTTTGCCAAGCAAAGCTCCAGACTCATCAGTATGTACATTTGTAGGATGCAATATACTGACCTTTCACCTATTTAGTGCCATGCTATCCTAAACTCATTTATAAGATAAAGGACAGACTTCAATTAGAGTAGAATTTAAACAAAGAAAGTGATTCAATCAGTTCATGAGCAATCTCCTGCCAGATCCCCAGCTGGGGGCTCAGGTTCTGGAGGTAGTATTTTGTTCTTACCAACAGGACAAGCAGGAGGCTTCTCACAACTGTATTCCCTATAGCCATACATGTTTCACATCCTGGTTTTTTTTCTCTTCCCCAGCAAATTCTCCAAGGAATACATTATTAAATACTACACAAAAATACCAGTTTGCATTTAACCATACGTTAAACTGATGCATTGTGACACTGCCACGAAGGGGCCATTATCCCCTAGTAATCATCTGTCATTCTTAATCGTATGACTGTAAGTTAAAAATCTAATATGTTGTGACAAAACTGTGCAAGTGGATAACTGCAGAGTAAGCAGTTTGTCAACCTGGAACAACACACTGGTCAGGACACTGAGCTTCAGAAAGCCACACTGGATTTTCACCATGAGGAAGGTTATTTGAAAGTTAAAAACCAAGTAAGGTTGGGGTTTTCAAACACCCTTCAGATGGAAAGGTAGCCAAACCATTCAAAAAAGTCATAAGGAAGTCATTACCACTTTCAGTAGTTTCACTGTTTAGCTACTTACTACAAGTAATACAATACTATTAAGTATTTTTGTGTGTCCTGGAAGATCTGAATGGAAGCATTTAAGAAAACATTTAACTTAGCTCTGGAATAGCTCTAAGAAGTATTTTATCTTTTGTTTAAACATCAAAACAATTGTTCTTCTTTCCTGGAAAACCCAGGAACCTACAGGTTTTTGTAGGAAAAAACCCATGAACTGTGGTTACACAGAATCTTTTCTTTGACCAGAGCCTGACATCACTACCAGCCCCAGCCTATTATAATAATAGAAAACGAATATTAATAATTAGATAAAACACATCCTATTTGGCACTGTCTGCCTCAGCTGGGGTACATTGGGACTGGCCCATTGCTGTTAAAGCCATTGCTTCTGCTGGCCCCCCTTCCCTGAGGGAAGAGCTTTTCCCTTGCTGCATGTTGGCATTGAGCTACAACAGCTAAAGTTAGCAACAAGCATTAGCAGAGAAACAAAACATGATACTAGAGCTTTTTTAAAGGTCCTCATTTTTAGGGACTGGAATGCTGACGGTTGCTTTGAAGTAGTGCAATCTGCCACATCTACACCACTGACAAGGATCTGCAGAAGCTTCCTCTCATCTAATGCTACCTACTCCCAGATGTGATACCTAAGTTACTCAGTCCAAAAACTCAGTTCACAGTAATACTTTCTCTTTGTGCTACAGACTACGCAGAAGCTCACATATCAACACTGGAAGTTCTGCTGAGGTGTATTTTCCTTGACATCTTTGTCATTGCTTATTGATTTGCATAGAATTAGCTGACTAGTGTTTAGTAATTTAATAACCATCATAATGCACAAAGAGGAATATTATATTGATTCATACTTTAAAAAACATAAACCAATGCATACAGTCCAATTCCACCTGCAGTTCCCAGCACAGATCACCAGCAATCTCCTGCTGTAATTCCAAATGCCACCCTTTGGATCCCAGTAGTTCTCCTTGCAAGGCACCCCTGTCACCCAGAAACTCAGTACCAGAGCATCTTTGGGCATAGGGACAAATTCTACTCCCTTTTAATCTTGTCCTATATTTTCATTAAGGTAGAAGTCTGAAATATGGGATAACTGAATTACACTTACTTAACAAAGGTAAACAAGAATTTACAACCAGCAAAAAGATTGTGTCAAAACAGAGAAAGCTCTATGTTCTTCAGGCACTCTCATGTATTTGTTTTGAAATATCCTACTTTTTCCAAAATACAGAAGCCCAACAGCAGTTTTTCCCCTTATAATGCTGCATCTTTGAAGAGAAGTACCATTACTAGATATGAGAGTTAGCTAAAACCCAGAACTCAACAGGAAAATATATTTTAGACACCACATATCAATTCCTTCTGCAGGCACGACATTCTTTTTTAATAGAAAATAAAAACCAACCATTTTTATTGACTGTACTATAGATACCTGTACAGAGTGTAAACTTTAATATTTCACCAGATATGTGAATACTTCTGGAGAAAGAGTTATCAAGCACCTTCATTTCAACAAATGTTTGATATTTACAGTAAGACATACCTAAGTGGATGAATAGAATGAAATAAAAGTTATAAAAAGTTATACAAAAACATCTTTAAAATGTTTATATGTTTTGTTATTTTATGATAAATATACAATTAAAGAGGAAGATGTCACACAGTTAAGACTCAGAATTGTCTCTGTTTAAAACTGTCACTGTTGTGTCTGAAGAGGGAGAGAGGAAATGGGGATGTTAGCTTACTGCTCTGATCATGACACAGTGAAATGTGCTCTGGCAGGAGCCTCACAGGCCCTGTTTTGCTCTGCCACAGGTTGGTTTGCAGGCAACATTCCTTTCCAGCACACAGTGGGAAAACCAAACTTCACTCCCAGATTTGTACTGTTATTTTGACAGAAGAGTATGCATTTAGATGTTCCCTCTCCAAACTTACTGGTGATGATGAAAACATCAACTTTGCTTTGATTTTCAGAACACCTTTTTGCTGTTACTGAACACTGGCACATAAATGGGACATCACTATCTTTTTGTCTTTTAAGCACCCCATCAGAGGCTGAGCCTTCTGAAGACCAGATTTTTAACTGCAATGGTTTCTCATGGTCTACAAAAAGGCATGGCATAGTTTGCTAAAGAAGAAAGATTGCTAAGATAGAATTGAGAGGCCACTTTGAGGCTTATAGAATCAAATGTAGGAATACTATTTCAAAACATCTCAGGAAACAAATGTGACTATCTCTTTAAAACCATTCATCTCCCAATAAACCAACGTCCATTCTTTGATGAACTATCAGCAATTGTTCAAAATATCTAAATTTTGTTTAGTGGGTTTTAGGGAACTACTCAGGAATCCACCTCAGACAGAAGAAAAATAAATCTCTTAAAACTGAACAAAAACTTCAAATATATCCACTAAGCAGAGTTGATTATCTATAACAAATTATGTGCTGTAGGAAAGGATCACATGAGCCTCATAGGGTGAGAATTATAATCCTTACAACACGTGGATAAAGTACTTCTATGATATGAAAGTGAAAAGTTCAGATTCAATTTCTTGAAGTGAAAGGACTGGTAGTGAGAAGGAATGTGGTTAGGCATTAAATATGTGGTATTACTGGGTATTCCTACTCATCTGCTCATCCTTGGGACCCCCTGATTGTTTCTCAGCTACAGATTAGCCCCTCCACACATGTAATGGGCTAAGCATACCACTACTGCAGATAACTGCTGCATACTCCAAGGTACAATTCAGCCTCAGGATTTGAGTAGTTCCACTCTCTTTACTCTTTTCTGTGCTTGTTACTTCAGTTTGCCAAGAGACACATCCTCCTTGTCTGGGACAGATGCAACTAAGGCCTCCACATTTACGTTTAAAAGCAAGGAGATAATATTAGAAGGAATAAGGTGAAATTGGACCCAACCTGGGCAGCTGTCTTGCTTAACAGTTACAAAACAGCCTCTGCCTGTGTGTGTGTCCGCATATCGGCCTTGTGGCTTGCTGTCAGCGGCATGAGCACTTATCTTTAGGGCCTGATTGTGTTGATAGGAGTGAATTGTTTACAGCACATTTCCAAAAGGTGTCTGCTGCTCTAAAGCTCATTTTAATGCTCAGTTTCTTTCTATACAATCTACTCCAACTGTGTTGTCAGGGCAGCGGCAGGTACGGCCTCCTGGGGTAGCCAAGCAGAGGTGAGTACAGCCACCATTATTCACTGTGCAGTAGTTATGTCCTGGAAAACAAACAGAGATGCAAAACCTCAGAGAAAAATAAATGCAAACCCATAGTAAAGTCTGAAACGGACACATACAAGAGATGTTAAGATTTATGGGTACATTAGGGAAACAACCCATAATGAGATTAGGAGTGAAAGGAAAACTGTGCTTTGGGGAGATGAGGGTCACCATATCCCTTGTGTCAACTTGACATTCACATCAAAGAAAGATTAAGATATCAGGACAGAGTGAAACAGGCAACATGAATCAGCTGGGCTGTTCCTGAAATACCCTTCATAAATTCACCACATGGTCACAGACATTAGAATTAAGAGAGAGTGAGTGAAGAGAGAAGTACAACTTGTGGGGACAAGGTCCAAAATGCTACAGAACATCGTCCTCAAACACCAACCATACAAAACCAGAGGAATGATCCATGAAAACAATCAAACAAATAAATTGGGTGGCTGGGGAAGTGTTAACATTAAAGAGTAAAATGAAAGAGAAGTCAGTACCAGAAGCAGCGGCTCAGAGAGGAAAGGCATCCATTCACAAAACCACTTGAAACAGACATATGACAAGAAATAAATTACACCAAGGTTCCGAATTTTATGGATATGAGCATATACTCAGAGCACACACTGTTGTTTAGTTTTACGCTGCCTACCAAAATGGATCTGTGAATTAACTAGTAATAAAACCATAATTGATTTCTTAATTATGATATTTGTTTGTATTTTTAAGCTCTGAGCCAAAACTTCCACTAAATTGTGTTTTTATGGCATATATTGAGTAACTTGAAGAGAACCTATCCTAAGGCGTTTTTTTAGTCCTAAAGTAAAAATAGTACAACTCCTATTATTCCAGCCATATTGTAGAAAAAAGCAGTGAATGCTTCTCCTGTGATTTGTTAAGAATAACATAACTGCACAATGATACTGCTTCACAAAAAACAGATTATATTTCAAGGGAATCAGCTTCCTCTCTTCCTCTTTTCAATAACATATCTGAAAAACTTAACATTCAACAGAGCAGAAGGGCCAGCTCAGTCCAGCAATTCTACCACCTGCTGTTTTCTGAACATTCCATTTTGAAAAACACTGGATCTCATTAAGGACATCTGGAAGATCGTAATATTTCTGTAGTTTAAACTTAATAAATGAATAAGGTCCTAGCAATGAATATAGCATCTGATTTAGAGGACAATATATTAGCATTTTTGACAGGTCAGATGCTCATCTTAATCATACATGCGTCCTTTCACGTTCTTTCCCCTCTCCCCCTCAAATTCTGGTTTCATGTGGCAATTTTAACTGCTTTTATGGAAAAGAAATTAGGTGGCTTTTAATTTCTTACTAAACAGAAATCTAAGCACTAACCAGTTCTTCACTACCTAAATCAGTTGGCAGCTCATAAATGAGACCTGCTACTAAGTTCATTTATACAGTAAGGTGTTACACAGCTGTAAAAACTAGAGAATCATCTGGATTACCTCCTGGGCACTGAGCAAAGGCTGTGGTAATTCCATAGAGGCGGGAGCGCTTGTGAGGCTGGAAGTTATCATTTTCTAATGAAATTGTGCGATCCACCGCTACAACAGCATCCCTGCCATATGCAGAAGAAAATATACAGAAGTGAGATGAAGGTGAAAGTACAGGGGAAAACAAAACAACACAACGAAAAAACCAATCAACCAGTCAAAAAACCAAAACAAAACCAAAAGTGGAGAAAATCTGAAGTTGCTTCTTTTCTACAATTACAAAGTGATACCAGAAGTAAAATTCTCTAAGACACCACCTTTCTTGGACAAATCTAGTATGTTATGACCTTCACTCTAGCCAGGGAAACACCTTACTAATTTTGAAGGTACTTCCAACATGGGACAACATCCCTCTGCAGGAGGGATGCATGTGCTAGGAGCTTTGACACATTTTTCGCATTCTGCCCATCTGGCAAGTATTATGGTATAGCTGACATTGCAGCTATTAAGCATAACAATTATGGACAATGTTGTATTTCAGGTGGAGCCCAATCTCCAGAAGGAATACAGCCAGTCAAAAGCAATCTTTCATTCCCAAGTATAAAAGGGCAGTCAAGTGACAGACACAATATTCCCCAAGCCTGTTCTAGAATAGCCCTTCCCAGCTGTTAGTTTCTAACCTGGAAATCCTCACAGACAGCAATAGCTATTCCTGCTGCAATTGATAGAGGCATTTGGGTAAGAGTTTGCTGATAGAGCCCATACAACCATTTACATCAAGAAGAAATATTTATTTTAAAATGCAGGGAACTGGATTTTTTTCCAGAAGTTAAAGTAAACCTCCAAGTCTTGTTCACATGACGATGTTTTAAAGCATTTGCAATAACAGAAGTGTCATCAAGATAGTGAATACTTTTTTTTTCCTTATTTTTGGTTGAACATTCATATAATATAGGGCATAGAAAGCCAAGAGTGATGAATGTCTGCCCTCTACAATGCAGCAGCTATGAGAGAAACAAATTACTGCCCACTCCTTTCCCAAAAATGCTCAGTGTTAAAAGCATTTTCTTCACGGACAAATCATTATGCTAAAAAATGAAAACTCAGTTAACTGGCAGCATCAATAGGTCAGTTCTACAGTTCCACTCCACCCTGCAACAGCTATTGCCAGGAAAGCAACAAAAGAGGAATGTGTGAGAGGTCAGGCATGAGAAATGCAGTATATACTTGTTTCTACCGGAGAAAACAGAGATTAAAGTACTCTATAATTTGTTTAGCAGATAATGTACCTTCTCCAGTCTGTGTAGTATAAATTCTTCCCATAGCTTGTAACACCAAAAGGATATTGAATCCCTTCAACAATCTTTCGTCGACCAAGCTGATTAGGGTTCATGCATTCCAGCCTCTTGGTACCTGGGTGTAGGGAAACAATTAAGTCTTTGAATCAGAACAAAAGAGCCCTCATCATGGATGAAAGACAAGCACAAGTATGTAAGAATGAACAGGGTAGAAAATCTTTCAGTGTGCTGCTTAATCAAAGGCTTCCTCCATGTCACATCTATGCGTGTGCCAAAAATTGAATGGGTAAGTATGTCAGTGCTAATGTTACCCCGCACACCACTGAAGTTAAAGGAACAGATGTCCCATGCAGCCATGATCAGTGCTCACAAGCTCAGATTCCTGCTATGGATACCAGCATTGTCAGGTTTGTGTGGAAGCTGACAGAAGGCCTCCTCCATTCTGGAGAGATACTTCAGCTGTTAACTAGTTCCACCTCCTCTGAAGGCATTTTTGCAGTTTGTTTGGTGAGCATGTTCCCAAAATGTTTGCTGCATTGGGCCATGAAGGTGAGACTGCAGGAAAACATCTAACTCAGATGCAAATGGGGTGCAAAAAGGTCTAGCTGCAAAACTACTACAAGCTGGGAACACTGCTAATGAATGTAAACACCTGTGGATTTCTCCTAAGTAATGGGTTGCAGAATTAGACAAAAAAGGAAAATATGCAAATATGAGAACAAGAAAGGAAGAGAGAGAAAGTAACTAGAGAGAGCAGGAGATACATTTGAAGGCTGGAGAAAGTGTTTTACAGTGAAAAAGAGAGATTGACCATTTTAGTTTTTTCCACAATTTGAAACGTGACTTGAAATGTAAAAGCACCTCCACAGGAAGACATCTTTGCCAGAGTCTACAGGGTGAAAGACGGCTAGTTGCCAAAAAAGATAAAAATTAAATGAGAATTAAAAGCACACTTCCCCCCCCACCCACTGGTAAGACAGTGTCACAAAACTAACAATGGGTTTGTGGCAGAAGTTTAATCTCTTGATCTTTTGGGAGCATTGCTTTTGCAAGACTTGCTTCAGTCAAATATAAGCCAGACCTTGCCTCAGGTTACAGGCCTTAGAACAATAGTGCCAGGATGACATTCTGTAAGGCAGATTAGATAAATCTGTAGTTTTTCCCTAGTCTTAATCTAACAACTTCTACAAATCCCTAAGCACTACCTAAAAAAAATAGCCACGTACAAGACATGCAGATATAAACCTGCTGCATTCCTAGAAAGTGTGTGATCAGAATTTAAATCCTTCAGCTTCCACACAGTCTAATGGGAATAGCAATAAATAAATCATTAAAGCCAAAAGCTATGGCTGTGCATAATTTCAGGACTGGACATACTTACACCACTGCTATTATGAAGAAACATTTTAGCCCCTCTTTACCTGCATCTACCCAGCACAGCATTGAGGAATAAGGATCAAATGTCAGTCCATTTGGTAACCCAAGATCATCTTTAACAAGAATTCTTCTGTTTGTGCCATCCATGTATGAAGTTTCAATTTTAGGAGCTTCTCTGTTCCAGTCAGTCCAGTACAAGTTTCTTAGGAAGAAGAAAAAGGCAAGAGTTAAGACAGGGACTGATCTGAAAAGACTGCTGTAATTAAGAAAATGCTAAGAACAGAAAAGTAACACACAGCTCATAAATAATTTAAATAAATAAGAAGGGCCCTACTGCACCTTGATACAGAAGTCAAAAAAGTGTAGTAAACATGTAGCAAATATACTTCCATTAAAAACAAAAGGAGCAAGCACAGGCATGAGAAGAAATGTTTCTCTACATTGTTTCTCTACATTGTTTAGTTTATGATCAAGATGCCAGCCAAAAAACCCTACACTACAACAGTTCTGAGGGCCATTCAAGATGTACATCTACATTTTGAGCTCTTCATCTGACTTCCCATCATTTCTGCTCAGGCTAAAGCAAGAGCATTTGGCATACATTTGGGAACCATTCTAAACTAGATTTTTCTCTTCAGTGAACCAACAAGCAACACACAATGGAATCTGAGTGGTTTATCCTCAGGGGAGATCTGCAGAGAGGGCCATTAACTCTCTGATGTTTTACTATTAATAGCCATTTTTTAGTGATGGGGTTTTTTTCTTTGGATGTACATTCTGTGCCTGAGAATTTGCATGGCCCCTCAATGGCACCTTTGTAGTTTACTCCTTAACACACACACAATTTACTCTAAGATGCAAGTCCATCATGCTTGACCTGAACTGAGTGCCCTGCTCCATCAGAGGGGTTCTGCATGGAACACAGGTCTCTCCTCAGTCTGTTAAATAATCAGATAAATAAAATTGAGCTTTGCACATATCTCTTGACAACACATCCATACCCTCTCACAGGATCCACGACAATTGCTCTGGGGTTCACCAAAGCAGCATCAAAAAGGATGCGACGCTGGCGCCCATCCAGCCTGGCCACTTCTATTCTATCCAGTTGAGAATCAGTCCAGAAGATGTTGCGACCTAGATGATCTACAGCTATCCCTTCAGGGCTTCCCAAGTCTGCAGGAGAACAGAGAAAAACATTCCCAGGCATTATATTTATTCCCAATAAACTGTGTCAGCCTCATAAGAATAACCTTTAACCAAGATAAGTTTTCTTCAATATTCTGGCTGTTGTCCAACAAAAGCTGCTTTATATCACTTGGAAGAGGAACACGCATTTTACCTCAAAGTTTAAATACACAAAACTTTCATAAAGACATAGAACGAAAAGTTCCATATGGAACAAACTCACCACACATAGAAACTGTACTTGAAGGAGCAGACATAGAAAGAGTTGATAACAGAGAAATGAGCAGCAGATAGTGTCAGAATCTTACTTTACCTTCCTTAGAAGGCCATAAAATGGATTTTATAAACCTTAATATTTTTCCTTCTTTAGTACTGACACACATAGCACTTCTCTGAAAGCTGAATTTATGCTAAGCTTACCCAGTGCAACAATTAAACAAAATCAAACTCTAAACACTAAAGACAATGACATTAACTAACTGATGCAATCTAGATCTAGTTCTTTGTTTTTGCAGAGCAGTTCTTTTTGGAACACATTTTAGTGCTGTATGCGCACAGTTTTTCTTGGACAGTTAGTTGTTCCAAAAGCAACAGGAAATAGCAGATAATGACCTTACTGCTTTAGCATTACTAATTTCTAACTTGGATGCAGGATGCAGAAAAGAATTATAAAGTTTAATTCAGCCACTATGAGAAACTGCTCTGGTTTTGTAAAGGCTCATACATCCACTGAAAAAGAGCAGACAGGCTGTTTGGAATGCAAGGCTAGTAAAATGAAAGAATTAAAGACAAGTAAAAAAAAAAAAAACACCAAAAAAAACCCAACCAATTTTAGTTCATTTTCAGTTCCAAAAGAAGAGGAAAGAATTGCACATGGTCACTCCCCAAAGGAGGAGAAGTGACCCTTTATACCAGCCAGCTGTTGAAAAAAACCACCTTTTAATGCTGACCCCCCCGCTGACGGAATGTGGCCTGTTAGCCTTCTTTTAATTCTTAAGTTTATTTACTGACAGCCATTAAATAAACAGTATGAGACACAAGCAACCTCTCTGGAGAAAAGGCATTTGTCCCAGAACATCGGGTAGGGCTCTCTAGAATTTGCTACTGTGACTTTGCTGTGAACAACAGCAGTTGCACAATACCTTAAGCATCCTCTGCTCTCCCACTCAAGTGGATGACACTTACCACTTAATCTGCACACATGACATTTTAGATTTATATTAATTGCTGAAGAGGTGGAAAGGAACAAACAAGATGTATCTCATTGTTTCTGACTCACATCTCATGGCTGGAGGGGAGGAGCAGTGAGGAAGAAAGTAAATGTTAATCAGGCATTTCTGCACTCCTCCCAAGGGCTCTTGGGCATACTTTGACTCAGTTATATTGACTTCACATTACTACCTTTATTTCTCTAAGTGCCTCTGTGGAGCTAAACCTGTCATATGTAAGGTGGTTTCTTGCAGATACTTCAAACCCTCAAATGTTCCTACTTCTTTTCTTGCTAATGGCAGAGGCTGCAGAGGGTGGCCTCATTTTCAGGTGGTGGTGGCAACAGTCCCCAGTCTCTGGGATTAGAAGATTACTGACCAAACGGTAACGAAGTAGCTCCCAGACTCTTTTAGGAAACAGAAGACAGTAGTAGGCAAAAGATTTGCTGTCACTCATTCCCAGGAGCCCCTGTTCCCTGACTAGTGTCCTTGTTTCAATTTCCTTATGCCAGCTATATGTTAGGAGATTTATAGAAGTCTGAAGTAAATGTCTCTTCTGTGTGGTTGATAATGAGCCAGAAAAAAACCTATCCCCCATGGAGGGAGGGGGAATATTTAAGGGCTTCATTCATCACCAGTCTTTCCAGAGACACAAATATGTTCCTGCTATGTTGTCATCAGGCCTGACACAGACCCAGGCTCTGTCCCTGAGGGCAGGTTTGTACAGACATGCACAGCTGCTACGACTTTAAGCAATTACAACAGAGGAAAGCTCTCCTGCCTAACCTGCCGCCACAGCTGCAGAGCTGAGAAAGCCTCAGCAGCCTGTACAGCTGCAGGGATAAAGGAGAACTGGATGGGGCTCCACAATTAAACAGTGTTTCTGCAAAGCGGCGCAACTTGGATCACAAGAGCTTTAAAAAAAACCCAACCAAAAATGTAGTACATTCCACAAAAATACACATGAACTGAAGAAAGCAGCTGGAGCTCACAGGAGGAAGAAGGCAAAGATCAAAACAAAACAAAAAAATTCTCATGAGTCCTCTGAGGGGGAGGCATTTTCCTATTTAATGAAATTTTAAAGTTTAAGTTTTGGCCAGCATAGAAGATATTAATTTTAATGCTGAATATTCAGTATTATTTTGGTCTGAATCCTTATTGAAATAGCCATTAACATACAGAAAGTAAAGTGCAACATCTCTCCCAGTCTCTTCAGAAAAATCATTCACATCCTATGCAAACAACAGAACAAGAGAATTCATGAGATATATTTATACACACAATATTCTTTATAGCAGATAAAACCCATGAGGTTTCCATGTGGCATTGAAGCATCTTGCATTACCTTAAGTAATCAGTCAAATTTAGCTGAAAGCCTTCACAAATATATTTCCAACATTTCAAGCATTGCAAGAATTTTAATGCCTATACACACTCCCATTAGACAGACATTCATATCCATATAAGATTTTTAGCAATAGTATTTTCCCCCATTTTTTAAAGTACTGATTCTGAAAAAAATTCACTAATAGTGCAAAGCAGAAATCTTTTCCCTGCAGAGTTTCTAAGTTGCACAGGCACATGCTTATACTACAGGTTAGAGTCCCTTTCAGATTAAATATGTTGGGATGAAAAAAGAAGTCTTACAAAATACCTCAGCCAACAAGTGGTGCAGAAATATGAAGCTCCATAACTGCTGCAATGATTAGGGATGGCCTTAAGCTCTCCCTTTTTCCTTCCTAGGACAACAATAGGATCCAAGCCACCCCCATCCATCTGCTGTCCCTAAAGGCCTGAATGGAGTCCCCACAAAGTGACTATTCTAAAGCACAAAGTCCAGGCAGCAATCCTCTACACATCCGAAGAAAACTAAAAGAGATTTATTGTAGAGTTTTATAACTGGCTGATCATTTTTCTAAAATAATTTAATAAGATTTTGTAACAATGGCTGCTGCAAAAGATTCAAAGCAAAAGTGACTTCTTGCAGTATCTTTATTTCACAGGTGTTCTAGGATCCTGAGGACATTAGTATTTAACATGTGCCTCCAGATATTTCTCCTGTTGTTTTTTTTTAATGACATCTCCCCCAACCATTCACTTTGTTCTCTAAACCTGTCTTTCCCCTTAGCCCTTTCCACTAAAAAATAGGTTTTGGTATCTAAGATGCATAGCCCTTGCCACTCAAAAATAGGTTTTAATATCTAAGATGCATGGGCTTGCAATTAACCCTCTAATGAAAATGAACTGCAGTGAGCAGCAGTCTTGAAGGAGAGAATGTAAGAACAAGATATAAACTGTATCGGCACTAACTCCACAATACCCTCTAGTCTAATTCTCAAATCCTTGAACAACTACATGGGTAAAAACCAAACAACGTGGCTTTACTCACTTCCATGTTACAATTTAAGTGGCAAGCACAGAAAAGTCACAGCTGAAATGGTTTCTAACAACTTTTCAGCTGTTTGATCCCCAAGCCAAGGAAAAGAGAGCAGGAGCTCTCTTCAACCTCCATGCTCACCAGTCCTTTCTCAGTAGAGCACGCAGCTGACAGGCATAGATCAGAAGAGAAAAAAACCCACTACATATAACCAAATCTCAGCTATCCAGCACCTACCTTGCTTGCCACAACAAAATCCAGACACCTTCAGATGGTATTTCATATTAACATACACAAACACAACTCTTAGCTCAGCTCAGGCAACATCTAGGAAGTACATATTACTAAATTCAAGTCTCTAATACCAGTCCTAGGGAGGAGCGAGAGAAAGAATTTTGTGCTGTTACCTGTTTTGATTAGGGTTGTTGGCTCCCCACCATGCAGGCTGGCCCTGCTGATAGAAGGGCCACTGATGTCTGTCCAATAAACCATCTTGTCCACGCAGTCATAAGCAACTCCAATAACAACTTTGTCCTGTTGGACAACAAGCAAGTGAGATCAGCTTCAGATAAACAACAATTACTCAGCAGCAACACTAGCTTATGGTTCTACGTCTCATGCCTGAAAGAAAAAAATTCTTGAGGAAAGGTGGGAGATTGGGAGGATAGGCCAAGAAAATCTTTGTGTGGCAGTCATAGTCAAATATCTTAGAAAAATACTTTTAGTTAAAAGTCCCTTTTAATTAGCAGATGCTGCTCACAATTATTTCAAAGAAGCATTGAAGAAACTAGTACTGAACAGTTTGTCTGACTTCTACAACTTCACCTGCATATCCATCTAAAGAAAGTTCATGTTGACATTTTACTGTGCTACCCCTTCATGTACTTTTTTCCTCTCATTCTTTCCCTTTTAGGGGCAATAATGACTTCTATCAAATCTGACTTGCACTGACATCCAAGTCATGCGTTATGGCTCCGCTTCAGCATTGCAACCTTTGTAGCACCATTTGACGCTAAAAAGTTCTAGCAAAGTAAGGTTTTAAAATAAAAGCAAGCTTAAAAAGTACTACATAAATCATCTGGTGGAAAAAATATTCTCAGCAACAAGAAACATTTATTTACAATTTTTCAGGCAGAAAATATAGGACTAGAGTTTGAATTTAGAGTTCAAAGTCCTTCCTCCAGGCAAATCAAAGAGATTTTCAGGGTAAAGCAATAGGTTTTACATGGATTCCCAACTCTGTCACTGTTGCTGCTTTTGCAACACAACTTCTTACAAAGATGTTCCAAACCCATTATTTGAAACAGATGCACTTATTCATTGGTGTACATTAATTCTGTAGGTTGAAAAACAATTTAAACACCTCTAGTGTCATTTTGCAAATACACAACACAGACAACACAAAGTCAACAGTGCTAGCAGAGACTGAAAGTTTCATTTTAATTGAAAATTTCAATGAAGAATTGCATCTTATCTCTTGGAAGTTCTTTCTTGAAGATACTTCTAATTAGTTGATTTAAGCTAGATCAAGTAAATATGAGACTAGGTGACAAGTATTCAGAATCATGTCTCTTTCAGCCTCATTATACAATTTTTTACACAGCATTTTACTTTTTTTACATTATTTCAGCAGCACTTTACGTAAGGGACAAAACCTGGATTTTGCCCTTACATCACAGCAGTTTATGGTACTATTTACTGAAGCGAATCTGTGTAATTTAGCCAGTTATTTGATTTACTAAATACTCAGTGTAATATATAAAAAAAGAGGTGAGCATGCTACCTGATATCACCATCTATTATAAATAAAGTAACACTGGAATGAAAACAGAAATCCTAGGCCTCAAGCAAAACAAATGAATGTGATGAAACTGCCAGTGAAAAGGGCATGTGACACAGGTGGTGGAAAAGAGAGATTCTCAGCATCCGGGATTCATTTTCAGGAAAAAAGATTCTCGAGACAGTAGTAAGAAGCCTGGGAAAAATATCTACCACCCACTGGGCCTACACATGGTGAAGGGAGCAAAAAAAGGAAGAAAGAAAAATATACGTGTAGCCAAAAAGTGCAGCAAAATGATGAAAAAAAACAGGAACAGATTAAAACTTAGGAAGCTTTGAGGGAGTAGAAATGGAAAAAAGGGCCTCTCCGCATACTGCTATTGTAGGTCTCCTAAACTTCTACACCAGAGTCAGAAAGTCAATAGAAGTGTGAATAGAGAGGAGCTTATATAATGAGATGCTGAAGGCATGTGAGATTAGATTTTTGTCTTGTGAGATATTGTAAGCCATTCTTTAAAGGGAAATAATTATTTTTTCTATAGCTTAGGTTTAAGATTTTTGACTTGTCAGGTCAGGAATTTTCAGTGACAAATTGATGGGATACTGAAATTTTAATGAAGAGTAAAAATTGAGTTTTCAACTTAAATTATCAAGGCACGTAGACAAAGAGAAGCTTTCATCTTTGTCATGAATGTTCTAAAAAACATGGACTTAGTATAGCAAGTTACTTACTGGAATATGCAAGAGTGCTTTTGCACCGTTTTTCTTCATATTGTTTCCCTCTAGTGGAACATGTTCAATTTTACCACTTTGGGCAAAGAGCAAGTGTGTTCCTGGTGGCAGCGGTACAGTGTCTGGTCGAACAGAGGGCCCGATGACAACAGGAGGAGCAGCTGTGCTCAGACCTTGTTAATAGAGAAGGAAACACATGGGGGAAAAAATCAGCTTGTACAGCACAACAAAGCTCCTTATTATTTGCAGAGACACAATTACCATCAGACTTCTTAGAAGGAAGCAGCCCTGTAAGCAGACACTAATAACTATAATCAGATGCAGAAAGCTTCTGAGATCTTCCCCTTGGCTGACAGAGAGGGAGGAACTGACATAATAGCTCTTTTCATCTTTGGCTCTGTAATTGCTCTTTCCTTCAAATGTTTAAAAAAATCCATCTTATTTTGCAGCTGAAGTGAGGAAGACATAGGAAGGAACATCCTTCATTTCCTGAAGCAAGTCAGCTATTACAGCTCCCAGAGGGCAGAGAGTATCTGGGCCTCTCACCGTTTCAAGGCAAGGAAGAAGCTGGAAAACCTTCTCATTCAGAAGCTTACCCCAGCTGTCCAGATGCCCTGGCTGAAGGAGAAGTGTTGGAGTCACTGAAGGGCACGAGACATACTGTCACTGGGACAGCAAAAACCTGCATTTCTCCAAGTCAGTGCTGTATCTCAGGGAAGGACTAAGCCCCACATTTGGGGGACAGTGCACTCAGGTGGAGGGATACCCACAAGAAACAACTGCGTCAGCCACTTACATGGTGGTCGAACTCCTGGACCACTTCTGGTGCCATCAATCTCATTTCCATCCCTGTCCACACACCAGCAATACCCACTGCCGGAATGGCACTGAGTGGGTAGGTAATTCCCATGCTCGTCACACTGGGGAATGAAGTGACCAACTCTTACGTCCCTTGGGAAAAAAGCACCACCACTGCCAAGAGCTACTTCCCGTTCATGCTGGCACTTGGTCTTTTCTACTTCTGAGGGGAAAAAACCAACAGAACAAAACAAACCCCAGTGAATATTTCTGTTTTAGCTAAAAACTACAGTCCATTAACAGTTAACATATACTGACCACCTATATACAAGCATTCTTACCTCTACTGGAACATGGCTCTGTTACAAACCTTGAAGGCATATGCCTTCAGCACAGCTTCCAACAAGTCTGCCCGATGCAAGCATGAAACGTTTGCCTCAAACTTATTTTATCTTTCACTGTCTAGTTTAAAAGAGAACAAACAGGTCCCCTGCATCTTCCTTCACTGAAGGGTCAGAAACAGAAGCTGGAAAACACTCATTCTCCTTGAGGCAGATGAGCAAGAACATTCTGACTTTTGAACCTGATGTCTACTCACTGGCAATTATCCATGGGCCTTAAAATGTGACTAATTAGACAGACCCTACAGTAGCTGAATGCTAAAAAGTGGCTAAGTGGCTGAATGCTACAAAATGCTTTGTAATGCTAAAAGTCGAGATTCCCTTCAAAGCCACAAGAGAAAACCACAACATGAGGCAGATGCCAAATTCTCTACAGATCTTAGGAAGTAAAGCAACTTATTGCTACGATGTATATTAGACCTTTAAAGTCCAGTTACGAAGTTTGAGCATTCATTTGACTTTGCTGGATCTAAGAAAAGAATTGCAGGAACAGGTTGTCCAGTCCCTGGTGAAGCACACAGAAACATACCATGCACATTGGCTACACCACATGCATATATATTTCTGTAGAGACTACAGAGGAAACAAACTTCAGATTATCAGGATATTCAGGGATCTGGCTCTTTATGTTTCAATTTTACAAAATACTCTGAACTAAAATATACACCTTTTTACTATATTATCTATCATGCAGTGGGGAAAGTCATCTGGATCAATATGTCTTCTAGAAGCCAAACAACATAATGATATTAAAAAAATACAATAAAAATCATATATTTCCTTCTCCAGACAAAGAAATCTGGCTTGGTTTTACCATACACTTGAGATCCCTGAGAGAAAAAGATGTAATTATGGGAGAGTCTCATTTCCCTGTCAATGATTTCTACAGACATTTAGAAATACTTAGCACAAACTATCTGCTGAAGAGTCTTTAACATTACACTTCCATTTATTCCTTTCCTTGTTTTCACATTGCCTGGTGGACATCATTAGCTCTGTGTGGCTCAGACTAGACCGACCCCAGCTGAGCAAAAAGCTAATCCCATGCAGGTACAGACTGTTGTGGTGTAAATCACACAAAATCAAAAAAGAAGGGAGGTTTTTATTATTATTTAAACTAGTTATGCAAGCAAAAGCTTTGGACAAGTTTCATGCACCTGGACATAATTAGAGAAATATAAATGACTGGAGAACAGTTCAGCTGAAGAACTGAAGAAATGAACAACTGAAATATTTGGCATCAGTTCTAATGTGGGTGGTGGAGAGCCTTGAATCAACCTACAAAACCAGGCCCTGTGGGAAAGCCTCTGTTATCTGTCTCAAATTTTGTTCTCATGTATTCAGTGTACTATGCAGTATGCAGGTAAAAGAAATGTTAATTCCAGAAAACAGATGATTTTGCCACAGGCTTTTTTTATTCTAAACTCTCATTATATGCACCGCTCACAGGAGAAAGCAGGGGGAACACAGAATATTGGTAAATTACCCCCCACGCACATTTTTGTCCAATGCAGAAAAAAATTCATAATTGCATTCCTATTAGCTTTGAGAAACACTATTAACTCCTCCTCAGCAGGATATAAAAACAAAGGTAGAAGCTGCTCCTTTATTCCTTCCCATCAGAAACTCATAAAATGAGCATATGCACCAACAGTTTACAGTTGTTTTAATCAATATTCTTTATGAAAAGGAATTATCAAATATGAATTGTGGAAAGGAAGGTGTATACACTCCCAGACAGGACCCAGTGGTAACACATAAAATATATTAGTGTTATTGGTAACTTGAAATATCAATATCTGTTCTAATTTCAAGGCAATGTTCACATTTATATCTGCAGATTTTATACAGGAATTCTGATTGTATTTTTGAAGAGAACTTATCTTGCAATGATCAAGACCAATCTCACATCTCACTGCTTATGCAGTTAGCAACGCTGAAGTCAAGAGACTTGTCAAACAAAATAACTTTCAAAATTAGTACTGAATTTATAGAAGGCGGAGCATATGATTGGTTCGTTCTAAAAAACCCATCAATGCTGAACTTTTTCTTGCATAAAAGTATTTGCAGGTACCCTATTGTCACACACTTTTAGGAATAACTGTGTATTTTACTGCTTCTTTGCTCATGAAAATCCCTTATATTGGTAACTTGGATCCTTAATTGGATCACTTTAGTAACAGTGTCAAGGACAACAAAAAAATCTATGTTAAACAGACATTCTGAAAAGAAATAAAGCCAGTGTTTCCATGTTCATCTGTGCTGACTCACTGATTTCAGCCCATCTTTCAACATTTTGTTTTGACTCCCTAATATGAATTTAACCAATATTAAAACTTATAAACTAAACCAGTCACTAAACTAAAGGACAGTTCAACCAAGCACTTGGAATCCATTCTCCCTTTTTTCTTCTTATCTCTGAATCACGACCAGGATTACTATGCTTACAGTTTAGAGGCACCTGAAGAAAGATGATTTGAAACCCAATCCAGTGTTGGAGCCTATGCAACAATGAAGGCACAATAATCTTGGATACAGATGATAGCAGGTTGGGATAAATAGTCTGCTTACACTGCTTATACTGTCATACCTTTTACTCTGTGGGGTTAAAAGAAGGTGCTCTGATTTTGCAAGTTTTAGATTGCATTAATTAACAGCCTGAAATTAGTCTAGCTATGATAAAGTTTGAAAGATGAGATTGACACAGAAAATAAAGCACATTTCATGCCTTGATGAGCTAAGAGTACAAGTTAGACAAAACAGGTAACAAGAAATGGCACACATTTAGGTAGTACAAGAGCTACTTTTAAGCCAGCTTCCAACCACAAGCCTGAGAGCCAGTAAGTTTCCTTCATTACAGCAGCCTAATTGTATTTTCTTGGTGATCCTGCCTTTAATATAAATACTGTAACAATTCATCTAGTCGAGACTCTTCAAAGATACAGAACAATTAACATTAAGAGAATTCTCTGATCTCATGCCTGGCATGAAGATAATGTCCATTAAATACAACAGTTAGTGCCAAGAGCAAATAATACCTACCTGGTGTAATGGTGCTGTCACATCTACTACTGCACCTGACTGCAGCAAATGGAAAACAAGCCACGCTTATTTCAAGGCTCCATATCCAGGGATTAGTGGCCCTGATTTTCAGAGGTTCTTACCACTCCTTGCAACCCACACTTGAACGCCAAGGCAAATGATCATGTCAATGATGAGAAAAATGGTATACACCAGGATTAGCTCATTCTGCCAGAGATGAAACAGCCAGTAAAAGCAGGACCTAGGTAATCTTTGGTGATGAAAGGAAGAAGGGGTGAAAGCAGCCTTTCATTAACAGCAGGATCAAGCTGCAGTATTTTTCAGTGCATGCACTTAAACGTTACCAATCAGCATTTGCTGTAAAGCTAAGTAAAACCCCATCCTCACTGGATTTTGGTGCAGTTGATGCTTGACTGCTAAAAGTAATACACTAACCTAATAGCTTTATGTTTTCCTATGGCACTCTACTTATGCCCACAGGACAGTATCATTTCTGAAATTAAGCATTTAATTTGATAAATAATTAAAAACTGTAGGAAATAATCTGAGTCAGTAGCCAAATGTCATGAAGTAGTGGTATCTTTAGTAAATTCCCGTATTACCTTAGTCTTGATTTTTAATTTCCGTATTAAGAAATTTAATTCTGTCATTTGGCTTCCAGAGGAAGATATACAACCACAGGCTGCATCATTTGTGGAAGTGAAACAGACCACAAAACACGAGAAGGACAGCATGTAAATATAAAGTTACACTTCTTGGAACACACTGTGTAGACAAGCCTCTAAAGATAGACTTATCTTTGAAACTACAACCTGAAAAAACTGTCAGCAGATCACAGCTCAGTACTGTAGGAACTGAGAGAGGGTATAAATAAGAGTTCAGCATACACACAGGGAACAACATAGAGGTATAGAGAAGAATATGAGGCCCCAGCTCATGAGATGATTCAAGAAATATTGGGTCCAGCTCCAGCAACCACAGTTCAAAAGAACAGTGAAAAATTGAGTGTTCAGAAAAATGCTCCTAAGATAGAAGCTGTAGAGCAGAACATAGATCAAAGGTGCAGTCTGCGTCCGAAGGAACATTTTACAAGTCAGACTAGATACATGGAATGGTGCATCCTGAACTTCATCTAAATGTATATGCTTCTTCAGAAAAAAACAATTTGTATCTAATGCATTTTAAACGTTTTTATTTCATTTGATCCATAAATTACCAGTAGAAATCTAGAATTTAAAAGTCACTGAAATATATTATGGACTTTGTAAAAATGAAAATGGAATTTTCATCAAATTTCCATGAATATGGAAAGATGAGATGAAAAACACACATGCACACATTTCTCACAAATGTGAAGAAAAAAACAGAAGGGAGGAAAAAAACCAAACTGAAGCCATATGCAAATATTCAAAGTATTTTTTGTTCATAGAGGAATGCTCTTGCAGCAACACTGCAGAAAATGATTTATGGACTTTTCCAAAAAAAGATGGAAGCTGAGTAAAATGATGAGAAACTGAGATATATGGATTTCTCTTCTTCAAGAACTTATATTGACATTTTTAATTGCTGTTCTCAGATGCTGGGGGGAAAAATAAATTAAAAACCCAAATGAAAACACTTCCCTTTGTCCCTTCATTTTCCTTTATAACTCCTCACAGTTTTGTCCCGGAAAGTGTGTTTCTCCTGTGAAACCAATTGCATACAGATGATCAGAGAGTAGCTCTTAATAGTTCCTAGTTCCAAGAATCTAGGCTTGTTTCTGTTTAGTAAACACAGTGTCTGGGGTCTGCAAGGGTAGAAACACTCAGACATCTGGTTTTTTTGAAATGGAAAAATGAA
This sequence comes from Origma solitaria, assembly GCA_013397895.1. Classification (NCBI taxonomy): domain Eukaryota; kingdom Metazoa; phylum Chordata; class Aves; order Passeriformes; family Acanthizidae; genus Origma; species Origma solitaria. Next base: position 1,321,849 of record VZRL01003992.1, on the reverse strand, counting down.
GCGTGAGGAAATAATGAAGTACAGATTTTCTTAATAGCTGGGAGCAGCAGGATATTCCAGCATCATTAACTCTTTCATTGACCTGCTGGTTCACTCCTACAGACATTCCCATGTGTGTGACTCAAATCCATTTTTCTTATTAGTGTACTTGTTTCAAGAGTTGCCGTTGAGATTTAACAGTAGGTTTCATGTAATAATAAAGACACCAAACAAGCAAGTAATTGTACTCATGGGTTGGAACAGAGAACAGCAAAAAGGACTGAGTGCTTGGATGAACGAAACTTTCCATGCTATTAACAACCAGGAAAAACTTCATTTACTACGCTGAGGCTTATTAAATCAAAACCTTAGTGGACAAAGAGGGGAAGAAAGGGTCTCTAATTACAGCTGAATACAATACAGCCTTCTCTGCAATCTCCATTCTGAAGCAACTTACTTTACAAATCGAGTGCTAGAATAAACTAAACTACTTCTGTGAGGCTTCAGAAAGTATAGTTTGTTTGTGTTTCTTCTGGCAATGATTAACTGACATATCCATCCATTCTAGAAGCACTAAAGCTTTAGCAGCAGATGACACCCCAAAGGCAGCTATTGTTCTATTAACTCTTAGAAGGGAGCAGTCACTAAATTGTGAACACTGCCATTGCTGCCGACTAGCTGAGCAACACAGATACTTTGTATTTCAGTCACAATTCAGGAAAAGTGAGACTTCTGATGTACACAGATTTTTTTTTTTCTGCTCAGAACATTTAATGAGCAGAGATAGTTGACATAAGTGCTTCCAAAAGTCTGTCTTCTACTGGTAATGCAAAACAGTATTTAAGAAAAAAAAATCAGTGAGGCATATAGAAGAAAATCTATCAGATTTCCACCCACTAAAACAGTAGATGCAAAACTCCTAAAAATATTTTGTTTCTACTATTAAAATTGTGACACGGAAAGATCACCATTCAAGATACAATTGTGTTAAGTACAGAAAGGAAGAAGTGTACAGGATAAGTAGCAAAAATAAAGTTACAACAAAATAATACCATGCGCTTAGCAGTTTAGTAGACACGCTAGCCACTGAATAAGAAAAGGTGTTATTCTTAAAACAAAAAAACCCCACATAAGTAAATCACCACATATACTCTGAAGAAATTAATTGTGTCCTTGTAACAAAGTTAATTGGTTGATTTCATATATCAGTCTACTAAACCACCTGCTTCATCTACAAAGGGCATGTGGCAGACATGAAAACATGTTTTTGCCTCTACAATTCTGCTGAAGAACTGGAAGCCTTAAGGTTTGATTTGCTTCAAGTTATTCACATCAAGTTTCTCCTCTAGGAGAAATAACTCTGTTTTTATCAGCTGGATAGTTAGCTAAGTATTTTGACACAGGTCATAAACACCAGGTAGCTCTTCATTCATCTGGCACTAAAATGAAAACACACATGGGTGATCATGCATGAAATATTGGTTAAAAATTATATTAAAAGGCTGACAGAGTGGCAAAAGCTAGGCCTCAGACTTAAACACTCCTATTTACCTGCGATACAAAAATCTAAAAGCACTGGGTGATTTCACATAACATGTGCTACTGTGCACATGGTGAAGTGTCATGTAAATATGGTCTAAAACCAGAAACAACTATGTGATTTTTTTTCTCTTTCATCTGTACATTCCTTTGCCTTTTGGTTTTAAAAACTAGGCATCCAATTGTGAAAAAAAAAAAAAAAAAGAAAAAAAGTTAAAAATTCAGAATTAGGGAATAAAGAGGCAAAAATAGAAATATTAGGTTTCAGGTAGTAATATTATGCCACAACGACAAGCACTTTTAAGCATACCTACTATTGAAATTTAAAAAACTCAACCCAACCAAAATCCCCAAACTCTAACTCTCTTTCCTTTTGGCCCTAGGATATTCTTCTCACTCTTGACTTCACAGTTTGAGTTCCAGTCTGTTAAGAAATGCCTAACAGCAAAAATCTGATAGGAAGAAGAATTGGGTTTTGAATATTCTGAAAAGTTAGGCTTCATTTCCTAGATGAAAGTGTTCACCCTTTCACAAAATCTGAGTCCTGTCCCATAGGTTTGCTATGCTGTTGAATTAAACTAACAATGCTATTTTGTGCTCCAGTATTCCTTACTTTCTTTATTGTTTTGGGTGGTTTGGGTTTTTTGTTTTTTGTTTTTCTTCTTTTTTTTTTTTTTTTTGTTTGGGGTTTGTTTGGGGGTTTTTTTGTTTGTTTGTGTGGGGTTTTTTAAGCATACCTTCAAGCCTCAAAGTACAATGAAGAAACAGAAGTGTGAGAGGATAAAGAACTTTGTGCTGAATAGAGAATAAGCTGGGTAAATGCAGAAACAAGTAACTGTCAGCTGGAAACTGTAGTCTTGCTAGACCACAGGCTGTATGTGGCATGTAGGCATCTAGATCTCACTGCAGACAAGAGCCTCATTACTTTGGTCTCATTTTTCACTTTTCTCCTGTAAATATTGCATTTATTTGCATTGCCAATGATTCCAGATGATTTATGGTAAGTGATTACTGAGTATTGCAAACCAAATTATCCCCACAGTCAAACCTTTACACAAGGCAACTTCAAAAGATAGTATCAGCTTGGGGCTGAAATTGTTGAGGATAGAATAAACAAAACATAAAATGGGACACTGAACAGGATATCATGGAAAAATTATATCAGTCGAGATACAAGTTTTGACACAAGCTTGGTAAAGTCCTAAATTTCAAAGACTTGAGAAGAATAAAGACACCAGTGTGGCAGCAGACATTTTGTTTCAGTAGGGAACCAAATTAAGATATATAGCCTCCAAATCCCAAATTATATTTCTGGTCCAACTTTCAAGAACTATAGAATTTTACCTCCTAACACACATCGGAAACCATCCCCACGATAACCTGCCTTACAGTGGCAGCTGAAGGACCCAGGTGTGTTGTAGCAGAAAGCATCTGGATGACAGTGGCCCTGCTGACATTCATCTACATCTGTAAAAGAAAAGATCAGTCTCAGGTGACTGTTCCTACTGATGGACAAATCAGAGCTGTGAAATAAAATACAAACCAAACCCGCCACATTTTCAGGCTCCTGTTAGAGTATCTGATTAGACATACAGACAGTACATCTAGTAAGGAAATGCAAAGGAGAAAAAAAAGGGGACAGGGAAGCATGCCTGTATTTTAGGTTCTGTATCTCAGCAAATCCCAGCATTCTGCTGTTCCAAAGGGTAATAAACATTATTACGTCCCTCAGTATCTTAGACGTATATGTCCATATTTCCCAAAGAAATTACTTAATGTAGCAAGAGAAGTCGGATTTGGCTAGCAATGTTTCCAACATGTAGTTAGGTAAAACTGCACCCCCAACTGCACTCAGACTGACATGAAACAGAATGTGAATTTTTTTACATAGCCTGACCATTTTGTTTCACTACCTCAGCAATTTGAACCAATACAGTGCAAACAGTTGCAGCAGAGAGATCTGCAGCTGCAACTACTGCAATTTCTGCAGTAATTTCATCTTGGAGCTTCTATTGACCAAATGTTGAAGAGGGAATTCAAAAGTAAGGGGAGGAAAAGACAAATCCTTAATAAAAATGCCTACCTGAGGCACTTACACCATGAAATTTCCTACTTGAAGTCACAAGTAAATACAGGGTACAGCAAAGACCAGCACAGTTGTGCAATAAAGAGTACAAAAACCCCACAACAAATGGTGCTACCCACCCTCACAGGCATGCCCATCTCCAGAGAAGCCAGGCAGACACGTGCAGACATAGGCGGACCCTCCGGTGTACACACACTGAGCACGCTGAGGAATGTCACAGTTGTGTGTGCCCCTCTGGCAGTGGTTTACCACGTATTCAACAGCTGCAGGTTAAATGTATAGAAGATAGGAGATGAAAATCTGAACTTTCCTTCACAAAGTCTAAGCCTCATAGTAAGTTCATATGAGAGAAGAACAGCTTTGCAAGCTTACAGAAGAGAAAGGAAATGGAGGGGTTTTTGGTCTGGGGGTTGTAGTGGTTTTTTGGGGGTTTTTTTGCGTTTTTTGCCGATATCTCCCCTTTCACTGGTATTAAATCTTATTAATGTTTTACAATGAATTGACTGTCCTCAGCACCTCACAGATGCTTGTTAATATAGAACAGGGCAGAAAGGCTACCATAGTGACAGATCCCAATATCCATAACAGCTTTGTTTATGAAAAGGAGTCCTGAATGAAGAAATGTAAGGCATCTCACAGAGCTACCTCACATGTTAGCTAAGTGGCCAGCTCACTGCACTGGGAATTATTTAGATGACCTGCTACACTAACCTAGCACTGACCCAGCGCTGCTGTCAGTTGGCAACAAATAGGAGCCGTGACTCACTCAATGGGAGATAAACACATTTGTCAACTACTGGAGAGATGTGGGATCAGACCTGCAGCTTTTCATAACTCTCTCATGTTGGCAGCAGTGACTCTGAAGGCACTGCACTACTTAGCACACAAATTGTTTTAGGAAGCTGCTGGAGCTATGCCTATGCTTACCTGTTATGTCAAAGAACAGGACAGGAAGCCATGGTACTTGAAATAGGAAGAGGTAAAATACTACAAGAATTTTGGGCCTGAAAATAGTGTGTCCAGCATGCACATCTAGGAAGAGACTTCCAGCTGCTGTAACACTGAGACTCTCTTTACACAGTTCTTACGAGGAGTTGACAGGGGGCCAAGACAAGACTCTACAATGTTCCTTTCATCACAGTACACAGATGGAAACTACCACAGTGTCAGCAGGGAAATAACAAAAATCTTCCATCAGAGCCATATCTGAAAACACTCATTTTTTCTGTTTCTCTGGAGGAAATGACATCATTGTTAGAATCATTAATGTCTTTGTTTGATGAAGTAAGTTTTCGACTATAAAATAGTTCATTAAGAACTGCATGATAAATGCATAAATTAAGAGTTGGAGCAAAAAGGGAGTCCCCAAGTCCTCCTGTTTCTCATCTTGCAAATAGGAGAACAGGATTTATTTACAACTCTCTTCTAAAGCTATCCAGTGAATCACACAGCTGGTATGAAGAAAAAATGCTGGTTCCAAAAAAGCTGAGTCAGAGCTGGCATCTCAGACCATCTTGCAAAAGCACAGAGGGTTGCTCTTGCCACTTCTGGGGTTCAAATTTTCTGTAAGTTATAGAACCCTCCACTGTGTAAAGATTACCATGACATTTATTTTCAATCTGTTGGGAAACTAGAGTTTATCTTCCCTCTCTTCAGCCTTACAAATGCAATTTGGTTTTGGCTAAAGGAAGGGATCAAACTGAAATGCTTCAAGCTGGGCAAGGAATTCCTTAGCACTTGCTAAAAGTGGAACATCAGCTTCATGGGAAAGTGGTAGAGTGAAGCTGGTGAGGTCATGGCTGGGGGAAGAATGTTCTCTTTTAGGTCCAAGTCACAAAAGTGCAGTGTTGGACATAACAGAAGGAACATAAAACTGCTCTTCCACATCTCACCCTATCCCCTTCAGTGGTCTTGGTAGAAGAAGCTGTTTTTGCTGACTCTTCTGCAACAAAGAGAGACTTAGGGCTCAATGTGATTAAGGGAACAGATGTGAATTGTAATTCTTACTGGAGCAGAGAAATATGGCTTGTGACAGAGTGTAATACAGAGCATGTAAAGTCACAAACTCAAGGAAAGTGATGCACCTGTCTGCTGTAGGATGAAGGCTCCCCAGTCTTAGCTAAAGAACAGTCTTGGCTACAATGAACAGCTACCTGTATGCATTAGCTGATCAAAGGGTAACTAAGCTTCCCCCACAAAGCAGTCCCAACAGAAGCAAAAAATCCTTGGCTGTTATCACGTCTTTCCAAAAGAAAGAGTAACTTCCAGCCATACTGGAAGAGCGTGTATAGGTTTTGTTGGTATGGAATTACTGTCAGGTTGCAAAAATAAAAATTCTAACAAGAATCTAATCTCTATTCTATCCTGACACTTGCAGCCCTAGAGGTAGAGTCATTACTCCTCTTTTATCTGTTGTCATTATCCCTCTTCCATCTACCATTTGTGGATTCCTTTCTGAAAAAAGAATTTCTACAACTTGAGTGAAAAACTAGGCAAACAGGAAAAAGATATCCCTTGTTGGGACAACCTTAGTCTAGCAAATACAGATTAACTCAGGCTTCCTCCATAAAAAAAGTTTTTAAATTACAGAAAAATAAACTAGTTCAGTGACAACTACTGAATTTGATATTTAATGGTTCATTAAAAACTAGCTAAAGAGCCAAATCTCAAAGATTTTAACAGTGAAATTATCTGCAGCTACAATTACTTTTTATCATGATAAATTTTCACTTCAGAATAAGTCTGCAATAGCCAAGACACACTGGTTTAGAGCTGTGCACTATCTTGTCCAAGGGATGAATCTGTAACTAAAATCTCATTTGTTAAATTGAACTCTGGATTAGATATAAGAAACAAAATGCAAACCTCCAAAGTCAAAAGCACAGCACTTAAAAAATGCAGAAGCCAGTACTCATGAGCTGCAGCACAAACTCCTGAATTTCACTCACATTAGAAATCAGCACAGATCATGAAGCACTGTTTTCTGTCCCTGTGAGATGAATCACAGCCCAAAGGCTGGTGGGCAGTGCCTTTAAGAAACATGAAACTCACCAACACAAGTCCTCCCATCTGCTGCAAAGTGGTATCCCTCAACACACTCGCAGCGGTAGGTTCCTGGCTGGTTGTTGCAGTCTGCGTTGCTGCCACACAGCCCTGGCTGCTCTGAACACTCATCAATATCTAGGATATTAAAAAGATTTTGGTTATTGCAAAGATGCATTTAATATGGATGCCAGAAAAACAGAAACTGGGGGACCATTGATTAGCAACAGTCTTCTGCACCTAGGCCTCACCTTGGATAGACCATACCTCTTAAGATATATTAATAACCTGAAAAAAAGTTTTGAGGTAACTGTGTTCTTAGCTAATCTGCACCAAAAAGACGAAAAAAAACCAGAAGAGTTCTATCATGGAGTAGTAAGGGGAAAGCACAGGAAACTGGAGAGGAAAGAGGAGCTGAAGAAAATGCAGCCTTAGGTGATCAGAAGCAGTGAAACTACTGGGGGAGGATGAACTCTAGGAAAGGCTTCCCTTTTCATCATCCATATTCATCTCTAATCCACTGCTACTCAACCAACAGCACCAGAGGACTGGAAGGGACTGTATGATGCTGTTGTTTCCATTTGCAAGTTGATTTAATGTTTGGAGTGGAAAGAGAGCTGTGCTTTGGGTTTAAAAAAAACCCCAAAACTTGGTTAGGTAATAGGGATGACACATTTCATTAACACACACTTTCACCTCTTGAAAATGGGTATTAGTGCTGTGATTTGATTACAAGGCAAAACCCAAACACACTAAGAATACAGAGCTAGGCGGAACTGGGAAATACGAGTCTTTTTGAACAGAAAAGGATTTCAAAGCAGATCGTGAAAAAGATGATTTCAATGAATTATACATATTTGTGCTCTGTCCTCATGTGCATTTCCTATTTCTCATCTCACTTGAGAACTTTTAACCTAGTTGACTCATTTTAACCAGAACTTGCATTACAGTAAATTTCTCACAGCGATGTTCCCACATGTTTTATAAAAAGACAAATTGGGTGGGAAATATGATTTGAAAGCTAGGAAAACATACTCTTCAAGACAGTCAGACTTGCTTACTTTGATTATTGAGATACATCGGGTAGCCCAGCAACCCTCTAACCCTAAAACCAGCCCCTCAGGGCAGTTAATTTTGCTAGAATGCCTAGTCCTGTGGGTCAATATACCCCAAGGAAAAAAAATTCTACATCAGCTTTCATTTTGCAATGAATGGAAATCTTCTGATACCATAACAAATGTTTCCATCTCCACGAAAGCCAATCGAACATTCACAGAAAAATCGATTTCCTGTTCCTGGACGGCACACGGCGTTGGTGTCACAGTTATGAGTACCAGTGTAGCAAGGGTTCCGATTAATATCAGCAGCACCATCTGGCAAGAGAGATGATTTTTAGCCTTGACGACCTTGTCCAAGAAATAGCACTCAGTTAGGACCCAGAAGGAGGTTGCTTGTAATGAACATGAAACAAGGATGCAACTTTTTGCATCAGGAAGAAAGGGACTTGCAGGTGATATGCAGGATACCAGTCTTAGATATGTATTTAATAGCACTTGAATTCCTTGTTACTTGTACGAAGGAGTACTGAGTTAAAATAAGCCACAAAAACTTCTCTAATGAGCAAGACAGATAATTTATTTTCTAGTCACTGACACTAGACTCAAAACACGATTCTTGACAGTTTGATTTATTCATTTTAATTAGCAGAACTTAATTTTGTAACAAAAAGAAGCGACTACAGACTGTTTTTATACTCATCTGGTGTGCATTTTCAAATTGTCTCTTTGTTTTCTTTCTGGTGTTAGTGCAAGCTTGGATAGCTCATCCAAAAAATACCTTTCATAAGCTGCCATGTTTCAAGACAAATTATAGTAACTTATCCATGGTACATCTTATTCCCCTCTTTTGCCCTTTTCTCTGACAACACAAAAAAATTAATAGAGGAACTACAAATTAGATAAACAATATATTCCATATATCCAAGCGGCAATAGATTCAAAGTGGTGAGTTGAGGGTATTTCAAGGAATTAGACACAAACCCCACTGAATTTCAATAACAGATAATCACTTACATACTCTCTTTCTCTAGTAAAAATACAAACTTTCTATAGTGCCATTTCTCTCCTTAACCAGTGGACCTGGATTTCTACTAACTAATGAAATTAATTAATTTAAGTCAATACCCAGCTAGGGCAGGCTAAAAAAAAAATGCATGACTTATAATACTTATATATTCTTAATATATTCTTAAATACACATAAAAGAGAAAAAGCAAAATTTGCAGTTGATACATACCATTGATGGGGCCGATGGAATTGCTCATGGCATATCGCAGAATCTGCTCATCTCTGTTGTACAGGACAAACACACTGTCCACTGAGAGCTGCTGAGTAGCAGGAGCAGAATGGTGGGAGTCATCGTGGATGCACTCATCAAAGGTGATGGTCTGGCGCCACTGATAGGCACCCGTGTACGTGGAGGCAACCCCATCCCTTTCCGGCTCTGTCACTGTGTACTCCCTCGAGGACGATGAAGTGATCACTACAACATGACAGCAAACACACTGATCAGAGCAGAGATCAAAAGTGCTCTGTCAAATGCTATCTGTAGATTTGGGATGCAGCCTGTGTAGTGCAAATAGGAATTTCAAGGGTAAGAGGCTATGAAAGTGGATGTATTTCCATGCAAAGGAATAAGCAGTTGAGTATGCTTACTCTGTTCTCAGGTATCACAGCTTTGAGAAATGAGTAATTTGATTTATTTTGATGTACTTTTAAAATTTAACTTTACTTTGTGGGTTTCTAAGTAGTGAAAGGAAAATTCAACTCAGCAAACGCCGAGGTTTCTTTAGGTAGATTACATAATCGGTTCCCAAGCTAAGAACAAGAGCCATCTCATCAGCACTAAACTGTACCCACTTTTAGTTCATTGTAGGTGATTAGCCTTGGATTTTAAGAGAGCCCTGAAGAAGCTGCATGTCTGAGCTCCTGTATCCTTCACAACAGTTTTCTATACTGTAAAAAATTGTGAACAAAACTCTTCAAAAAGATCTGGCCTTGTGGATCCCCCCACCAATAGAAAGGTCCTTAGAACACCACTGCTCTTTGTTTGGACACCTGAACACACCTATATCAACCCACCACTTGCAACAGCTAGCAAAATCTGGATTTCTGCTAAGTAGCAGTCCATTAGATACGCCACAGGACTGCAGAATAGCAGCTGTTTGAGTCCTGCTAAATCAAATCCAGCCTGAAGGATGTCTCCCTCCAGCCTCTGACTTTACCTCCATGGGAGGAGCATCTCCACCAAGCAGGCAAGTGTTCTGCAGAGCACACTCTGCCCAAACTCTGAAGCTGTTCAGCACAAAGCAGAAGCTTCCTGCTGCTTCCACTTCTTCCTCCAGCTACCAAAGGCAGACATTAGTGAATATAAGGCAGTGACAATGCAACTACACCATTTTCAGCTATCTCTAGCAACCAAAAGTGCAACCTTGGAGCAAAGCACAGTCTCTGCAGTATTCATGTGCATGTAGGTGCACCACAGGCTGCTTCCTCTATTGCTCTTTGACAGCTGGGCTGGCTGGCAAGCAGCAGCACTCCTACCTCACTTTTTTTCTTTCTATAATGAAACACCCAATTTTATCCAGGAAGAGGAAAGCAAAACAAGTAAGTAAAATCAGATTGCCCTGGAAACAGTGACTGAAGAATGGTTCTCTTAGGAAACCTAGGATCTGTGATAAAGGAATTGAGAGAGAGGAGAAAAGTACTGAAGAGACAATGTAGGAAACTGATAAGGGAATTAAGAGGTTCCTAATTTTCCAGTTGGTTGGTAAAAGTCAGCTCAAACAATACTGATAAATGCTTGCAGAGTCATGGTAATGTAGTTTACATGACATGTAGTGGTAAATAATCGGTTTAGTCTCATCAGACAAGATCAAAGCTCACTGAATGGCATTACCACAAAAAGATATACACCAGTACAGCTCCTACTAAAGGGCTGTGGACCTACCAAAAAATACTTTGCAACTTGCACACTGCCATCAACAGTGCAAAAACAAGGCCAACCAAAAGGGAAATTGAGAGTGTTTTGCAAACATCAGCTCAGAGATAGTTAAATTTGGGTTTTTTCAATAAAAATATTAGAAATATTTTCATTGGCCCACTCAAAATCCACCTTCTTTTGAAACCTTTTCCTAAGAGGCAAAACCGAACTAGTCAACCCAGTAAGTCAAAGGGTCCTAAATACACTTGCTAAAAAGGGAATAAAAGAACGATTTTCAGATTGTCTTAGTCTCCATTTTGGGCACTTATCATTTCCTTCTTACGGAACCTTACCAGAACTAGAAGTGTGGTAGAGTTCAGTGTATGGTTCTATGTGGACTGATGCACCAGATGGGATCTCAGGTATCCTGCCCTCCATTTCTGTGCTGATGGTAAGGTGACCATGCTCATCAATGCCACTGAATTTCTGCTTTACAACCAGCTTCTCATTGTTGCCAAGAAAAGTTACTTCTGTTTGACGTGTAAACTCGCCACCTAAAGAAAGAGTACAAGTTAAACCTTAAACTTAATAGAGGTTTCTGAATCCTTCTGTTCCAAGTATTGCTTCTAGTCGATAAAATATAAATTACTATTGTCTGCAAGTTTTGATGTAGCACAGTTGCTAATGTCTTGTATTTCTAATGAAATAACTTACAGACGTATGCTGAATATATATCCATATACTTGGATACTGCAAGGAATTTTTTTAAGCACTAAACATGATAGTCACAAATAAAGCTGAGGAAGCAGGGTTTTATTAAATTTAAAAAGAAGTTCTGACCAAGCTCATAGAAGTAGACTATATCCTACCATTTAAAAGGACAGTTCAGGGAAAATTTCCATTAGGAATACAGGGAGATTAAAAAAAAAAAAAAAATTTAAAAATCTAGTACACCTGTTTCCAAATCAAAACCAAGTGAAATGTATGTTGTAAATTCCAGAACAAACTTCAAACATACCAAATCCAAGAAAATCCCAAACCAAAAACTTGTGTTCAACTAAATTCATATTACATGTCTGTAAAGGATCAAATTTTAAAAAGAAGCACATGTTCTCCTAATGCAGACTGAATCTACAGCTTGAATTCATCTGCAGAACCAACCAGATTTGGCCTCAATCTCTTATGAAAAGCTCCAATTGTGAACAGGGGTTTCCCTCAAACAAGTTAAGAGTCATTTGCATTCATGCAGCAGCTGTTTCTGTTAAGCGCTTCAGACCTGCACAAGGTCAGATTTTCATTTCTCTTTTGCTCTTTTGGTACAATTGGGGAATTAACATGTTAGATTTCTCGAAGATGTAGAAGAAGGTTTTTTTTTAATAATTATGTACACTTTAGCAACCAAA
>VZRL01003992.1:1297816-1309781 GCA_013397895.1 Origma solitaria | reverse complement strand
AAAAAAAAAAAAAAAATCGCAACCCAACAGGTCTTTTAAAATAATCTCTTTCATGAAGAGGAACTGGTCAAGGCAATCTTTCTCTAACACACTTAGGTCTTGTACATTTACAGTAAATTAAAAAGTCCATTGTCTATACATTGTAAAGAAGAAAAATTATGAGAAATTTGATTTAAAAACCCAATTTGCAGCTCAGAATAGATGTGTTTTCGCCCTATATTGCTTCTAAATACACATTTCTTTTCTGTCAAGACAGGGGAAAGCATAGCAGTTTTGAACATTATTTTAATTTAAAAGTTACCAGTAATGCTGAATCCATTTTTATATCCTTGCTGTTCCACAGCAAACATCCATCCTATGATACCTCCAATCGGGGCAAGAGGTAATAAAGAATACCCCAAAGTCTCTGGGATTGTGCTGATAGCGGTGTAGGCACGCCCTTGGTTCATCACAACATAGGAGTGGAGATCAGTGTTCTCAAATGTAACTGGAACAGGGTTATTTCCTACAAAAATTCTTCCTCTGACCTTCCCATTGACTCTCTGAGGAGAACCTGGCAAATCAATACAATGCATTAGAACAAAATAACAGTTCTCTCATATTCTCCAAGGAACATGTTCGGAGTGCTCACAATGTTCTGTGTTTAGTGTTTAAATAAATGGCAAACAATCACAGAATTCAGACAAGAAATTGCCATGTGTTCACTTGCTTATGTAAATGCATGCATGTGTGTTGTCTTATATAGATGATTAAATGGCCCAATTTGCCTGAAGAGATGCCCTTTATTCTCATTAACAGTTTTGTCTGCAAGAATAACTCCATAACACTGTTACAGCATATCTGACAGTAAGTGGCAGACAGAAACTTCTTTTGGAGATCACACTTCATATCAATACACACTGAATGCAAATTTGTTCATTCCTTATTAGAAGATTAACACCATTAGGCATTAGAATAATTGACCTATTATACTAATCTATTATATTTCTTGACTCTAAACTATTGACCATTTTGAAGACTGTCAGTGTTGTACAGAAGAAGCTATTTTGGATTGCTAGTTTTCTCCTATATATAATTTCCTAAAGTTTGAATTTCATTATCATCAGATCCTTCTTTTCTTTCTGTGGAAAATCCAATTCTACGAACTGAAAGCTAAGTATGAGGCTTTGCTTTCCTGGTTTATAAAACACAGTCTTGCAGTAAACTCTTAGAGTTGTTGAAATGCATCTGTACTCCGAGTCAAATCACTGTGAGGATTACAAGTGTATACATAAGAAATTCCTTTATGGATTTTACACGGGAACAAAGTTTAAATGGGTATTTAACAAAAATCTGGCAGATCAGCCCTTTAGTAAAGCAGCTTAAGCGTCAGACAAAGAGGAGCCATGCTCTTTGGTCCGACGATCAAAGTTAATTTGTTCATCACTTTGAGCAGTCCATTTCTAGAGTAAGGACCATATCAGATTATAACACGTTGGAACTTCACAATTAATTCTAGGAAATACCACTGGATGTTATGCTTTCTTTTAAATGATATCAGTTACAGAAGAGTTTATTTTTTCTAGAAAGTCACATTAAAATGCATAAAGCATATAATTGACCACTTAAAATAATTTGCTTCATTCAAAACCCCATAGCATTTCAAAAAGCAGAGCTCACTGATTAAAACACCTTTCACTATATCTCAGTGATAAGTCTTTCAAAAAGTTTGGAGCGTGTCTTTTTTAGAATTGAAAACAGGTCACCTCATTCAAGAATGCCATGTGTAATTGCTGTTTATGTATCTAAATTTTAAACCAGTTACCTTCTGCTACACATTGTCTGCCATTTCCTTTGTAACCAGCAATGCAACTGCAACAAAATCCATTGGGATAGTCCTTGCAAATAGCATGAACAGAGCACTGGTGACGGTTGTTAGCACAGGTCTCTTGGACATCTGTGTGGTAGCGAAACACTGGAGAAAATAAGACCAGACATTTATACCTCATGTAATTACTGTGATATTCAAATATCCCTGGACTAGTTTAAAAGCATCTTGGGACTCACTTGATTTGCTTTTTCATTTTCTCTTTAAGGAAAATGAACTATTGTAATTTATATTGGTTAACCTTGCATTATGCAAGTAACTGTCTACTATTTTACAGAAAACATCAGGGTTTCAGCTGTTTAATTATTTAGTTAGAAAACTGTTTAATTCTGTTGACTTCAGCAGATCTGTAATAACACAGATCAGTTATAATTCTTGTCAAAACTAAACACACAATAATTTTAACTTATCCCTATTTCCAAATCAAAATAAAAAGAAGAGATTCCAACTTTGGGGCAAAACATATCAGTACAGTACCCAGGACCATGCAGCAACTGATGTGTCCTGTAATCCTAATTGTTTTACCCTATTATTTAGTGGAAATAGCAATTCTCACATCTGCTTCAAGATACAATTAACATCTGGGCAGTCAGCACACTACTCTGAAATTTCTATAAATGCTTTATCAGAATTTAGAATTACTAATTCCACCCTTCTAAGACTTGAGGCCATAAAACCCTAGCCAAAAAATTTTACAACAGCTTCTATTCCCAACCCTTATTAAATCACTTGTATTCAGTACCACATCTGAGAAAGGTCTGTGAGCTTGATTAGGGGATTAGTTTATTAGACTGGCAAGATCTGAATCTGAGGTGACATCTGAGTTAACTACCTTGATGAATAACACAAACTTACGACACGTCCAGATTTTCAGATATGAAGTGAATGAGAAGAAAACATTATTTCTTTTGTAATTCAGTTTCCTTCACACACCTTTTTTGCACCTTATCCATGTTAGAAAAAGCTAAACTGTACAAAAGACCTTACCTATTCCAGTTTCATCAAATTCTTCCACATCTATGACTTGAGGTGGCTGTGGAGGGAACTGCTGGATCCGAAACTGGCGAGGTGGAGCTTTTGCTGTGGGGAAATTTTGATGACTGTAAAAAGACTCAGTTGAAGGTGTTCCTGTTACATCTTGGTATGAAGTCAGAAAGTCTCCTGCAGCTAGCCGAGGAACACTGTAGGTAACAAGGTGCTGATCCTCTTCAGCGCTGTCCGTACTACTTGAGATATACTGCTGTGTTATTTCAGTGGAGCCATAGTCAGACATAAAGGGCTTAGAAGTCATCTCCTGGTCGTCTTCATTGGACTCCAGGCTCTCCAGAACATTGCTGATCTTGGCAGGCACAATACTGTCAGATGAGCTACCAATCTCGAACACCCAGACACCCTGCTTCCCAGCATTGCTGCTTCTGTCAAAGAGAAGCACAGGCCAAATAAAGCAAGTTGTGTGGTATTTCTAGCCTACACATGATGCTATCCTTCACTGAGAAGTGTCTGGACAAAACTGTCTAATTACCTTATCTACATTACATACTTACCTACAGGTACAGTTTATTCAGCTGTAAAACACTCCTGACAGTTTGGGTAACATTTTTTTTTCTCCTCACCCAGAGCTCCACTGAGAATGTCTAACTTGCTTGTCTCCAAAGCAGTGGGAACAGAAGGAGATTTTACAGCCACAAAGATCTTGCAACCACTTACTAAAACCCTCTAACTCATTTCCTTTCCTGCTTGTTCACTCTTTCTTTCAAAAACACAAACAAGCAAACAAAAAACACCCGCCTAGAAACACCTGACTATGAAGAGTTGAAGTCTAAGTGGTACTATTTATAAAAGAACTAAGCACACAGCAGTGCCTACCAGTGATAATGGAACTACGGACTTTTGACAAATAGCACCAAAGTCCTCGAAGTCCTCAAGAGGGTGGATATTTATCTGTGGCAGATCCTGTGATTTCTCATGCAACGGCTAATGGGATCTCATTAGTACTCATTGATTCATGCTACAATTAAGAAAACCATGGAACTCTGTTGTTTTCTTGAGTTTAAACAAAGAAAAAAGCATACTTGTACAGGTTTCTAATGCTGTCTTCATCATTAGCAATGACATTGTAGGATCCTGGCTTTTCCCAAAAGTAGTAATTTGTAGAGGCTTGACTAAAGCCAACCATAGCAGGAATATTTTCATCGCCATTCTTGGAGTATGTGCTATAGAACTGCAAACTACCTTCTGGATAAAGGAAGATAGCATAGGAACTGGTGTCAGAAGAAGCTAAGACAGCCTGGAATGTGCTTCTCTGTGGAAAAAAATTAACACAGAACACATTTACTCATACAGAAATAGTTACGAAAGACAACAGAATAACTTTTTTCTTTTTAAACATAAAATGAAAATCAGCACTCTTATTGAAAACATTATCAAAGGTAAATTAGATCTATAGGAAATAGTCAGAGAGACTACCCAAGACATAACGATTTCAAGTTCTGTAATGCTATAGGATGCTATTTAATTTCCTTAAAATAACAGAAGTGATGTGCTAGACTAAATAAAAAAATTCTGTAAACTGAATGTTTAAGGTAAAAGTCAAGTTTCATGTTGCTTAAGTCTTTTCCCATAGGAACACTCCTGCCTACTGCAGGAACCCCTGGCACAACACCTCAGAGATTGCTACCAGAGTGCGGAATTGTTACTATGAATACAATGCTTGTGTCAAGTTCAGCAAAAGAAATTAGTCCTTGATATAAAAAGATTTGCTAAGTAGTGATAATGTTCTCATCAGCTGGGATAATTACAGCGTACAAAGCTATATAACCTTGCAGGATGGAACCTGAATGTTTTAACAATGGGGAAAACGGTTTGTGAAAAATAAAAAAAATAACCTCTAACTGCTTCTTAATTCAATGCTAGCTACAAAACAATACTTTTTGGTGAATGCAATATTATCTGTTCAAACTGGTGTTAAGATCCTACTAGTACATTTAGCTATCTGATTTTACATAGTTTGATGTCAAAAGGACTTAAGAGCCTGTTGAAAAATGCAAGCCAGCAGGATTATATTGCATGAATGGAGGTCAGGATATTCTATTTCACTTATTATCACAACACATTTAACGTTCACAGTAAGAGTCATTAGAAAGTACAAAGAAATCAGCTATGTAGTTTCAAGCATTATCTTTTGAATTAATAAAATATAATTAAAATAAATCTCACGCAAAAATTCTGGAAACTCTTGTTTTTCTACAGCCTTTTCAACAATAATATACATTCTTAGAATGTATATTATTGTAGAATTCTCTTAAACACAAAGGAATTCAGGCCTTCAAAGCAATAGGTTATAGTGTCACACTTTAGCTGAGTGTGTGTCCAACAGAAGCTCCGATTAACATTTACCTTTTCTTCCAAAGCATGATCTTTTCCTGGTGCCTGGTAAGGAGCCACAAGCTTCCAGGTAACAATAACAACACTGCTGGGATCAAAAACAGACTCAGGAAAACCTCTTTTGATATAGTCGGATGCAAGTTGCAAGACATCTGAGGATGAATCTTCTCTGTAGTACACATGTCCACGTCCATCTGTTGTGTCCAAATCAGCCATAAAAGGAGCAATAGCCCCAAAACTCACTGGGAATTGACCAAGATATTTTTCTTCACTTGAAGGTTCACTCACTGCAATAATCCCATTTGTGCTAACCTAATAAAAAGAGGAAAATTATAACACAAATACTGCTCATATGGCTGTTACCCACACATGTGCTATAGATCACAGCATTTTCATTACATTTCCAAAAAATTGAATCAAAAGTCAATTTTTTATTTGAAAAGTCAATGGGTTTTTTAAAGTTTTTGTTATGTATCCCACGTCAGGAGTCCTGGGATTTCAGTTGCCCAAAACCAGAGGTAGACTTTATGGATAGAACAGCCTTTTTTTCCTAAAGATTTGAGCTATTTAAACTTCAGACACCTATTTCCTCTTCTAACAAGGACATACATAATGTTCCCACCACTGTTTCAGAAGCTGATAGAACTGAGCAAAGAACTAATCTGCACACAGATGCCAACACAAAAAACCTGCTCTGTGCTTAAATATAGTAATAGCTTGGGTGAAAGTCTTTTGGGAAGACGCACAGGTTTCTCTTTGCCTGGCCAGGACTGCTTTAGTTTTCACTTCACTACAACCATCCTCCTAGGAACTTCTCTGCTACTGTGCAAGGCTAACAACAACAAGCTGCTGCTCACTCTTAAGACATGCCATGAGCACAGCTCTTACACCAAAGGCTATAGCGGCTAAGAGACAGAACTTCCATAGGAAATAGGCCACCCTATAAATTCCTTTACAGCTGAGTGCCCTGACACAGTCTGATAGAAAAATGGCTCTCTTACTTGAACAGGGTGGGGGGAAAGAGGCATTTACATACATAAGTGAAATTCTTGGTCTGAAAACCCACAGGTACTGGCTCGGGGAGATTTAACCGATCAGTAAGATGATGACTCACAGTCAGCCACCTCTGACTAAAACTGAGATAAATACATACATCCATACAGGCAAGTGCTAGGGCACATCCAAAGGTGACAGCCAAACTCTGCTGGCAAACCAGAGCTGGCTCTCACACTCACAACCAGTGAGCAAGACTACAGGTGTCAGGCCTTGAGGCACAAAGTGTTCACACACAGCTTTTTGTCCCAGGCCCTTCCACCAGCTCTGTTTGGCACTGCGTGACTTAGTCACATACAAATCCATCCCCAGGTCTTGGGCTACCCAATAACAGGACATATCTGACCACCTGCAGGCAGCCAGGCACTCACTTCAGAGCTGCTGCCACATATACAAGGGAGTCAAAAGTGGACAGAGGTCCTAAAACCGTCACCACAAGTTATGAAACAAATTGCAGTCTGCCACAGATTTATCTCACTCACAGGGATTCTTGTGAGTCTAAGAACAACAAACTGCTGCTGGATCTTTTTACACAGTCAAGATATTACCAACATGATAAAACCTTTACAAATGCCTAGAGGTGGGTCAGAATGGCCACTGACTGAGATTGCAAGGCCATCTAGTCCAGTAGCCTGTCCCCATCTGTACCTGCTAGCTTAGAGAGTCAGCAAAACAAGAGGACATGCACATACTTCTCCAACCAGCCTCCAACTGTATCCACCTAGAGGGATTCCCTGTATTTTGACTGTTTTTTCACTTCAGTGGATTTCTTTTGCATATTTGTTAAGTCTTCCCTTAACACATATAAACTTTATGCATCCACAAAATCCCTTAAAAAGGAACTCCACAAATTTGTGACTCATACTCTCTAGTCTCTCCTACTTTGCTTTCAGTCTGGCTTCCAGCTTCAATTGATGGCCCTAATTTTTGTATTGGGACATACAATAATCCTACCCAGTCTCCCCCACTATGCAATTTCTCCTCCAGAATGAAGACTCACAACCTACCCATGCACTCCCTTCTCTAAGAGCTGTTCTCTGTCTTTGATCCCTCATTGTCTCCACCTATTTCTTCACCCTTTTCCACAATATAAATTTGTAAACAAAGAGGCGAGTAGGAAGCCACACTTATTCTTCACAGAGGAATTGTGGTCTGTGCAAGCCCATCAAGGATGCTGGCTACATGTGCCTTGGCAGCACCTTCAAAATCTGGACCACCACTGCTGCTACATACAGTAAATCAGAAAAAGTGTAGTATGAGAACTCACGATACAAATCACTCCTTCATATACAAGAAACACCCATACCTTGAACTCTCCTTTGGCAACCCAGAGGGTCAGCGCATGTCCTCTGCCACAGGCCAGTGGCCAGTCAGCTTGGTGTATGGATAATATATAATGCTTAGCACGAACCACTAGCTAAACTTAGCAAATAGTTCCCACAGTATATCAGAATTTACTTTAAAAGTGCCTTGACATATGCTGACTGTATTGTCTGCATATGTATAATTTCATTAGCAGCTAGAGTGTAAAATACGAATAAAGCTAAGATCATGTAAAAAAAAAAAAAGGTGAGTTGGCTTTATGCACAAACAGTATATCTGCAGCTATATAAGCAGTAAGTAATCTGCACAAGCATGAGGAGAAAGCAGTCATGTTAGAAGGGGGGAAAAGAAGCTGAATATTGTGATAATTTTTCCTCTAATCATTCACGACTTAACAGCGGCCATAGATCCTAAGGTGAGCTAAGAATTTGAAGAATAAAGACAGCATGGGTTATCTCAGTGCAGACCCTACAATGGCAGTCAGACATGAAAGAGAAATCCAGTTCCAGAATGGTTCCCAGAACTCCTACAAACATCTGTACACTACAAAATCCCTTGTATCCCTGTAAAGTAAAGCTAAATCATGACCTGAAAATTAAAATCAGGTACAGTATACCACTGGAAGACAGGGTGGAGGATAGTGGACATTATAGTCTGTTTGCTAACACCTTTTAGCAAGGAGATGCGCTCCCTCTTTCAAATAATGAATTTAGAGTAAATTTTAGAAGTTTTCCTCTTGCTTCTCCTTTCTTACACTTTTTGTACACAAGAAGCCCTACGCCAGCTCTAAATCATTGTGAGAGATGACTGGTGTTTGAAGTATTTTAAACAAATTCCATGCTCTTCATCAAATTTGGTGTGTGTAGACTTTGTGGCTTCATGATCCCCCATTTATGGCAGAGATTAAAATAACATTAAGAGAAAATATAAGCAGGACTAGCTAATACTGCAGGATAAAGCAGAAGGCAGAATAAATGGCCCCCCTCTTTTCACCTCTTAGCAACATGCATCTGACAAATCCTTTGCTATTTGCTAAAAACTCTAAAGCAAGAAGTGATTTTATTAAGGAGATGCAAAATGCCAACCCCATTTTTAAATGAGACAGTTCAGTTTTAAATGTTAGGGGAATGCTTCTATAACTCAGAAAATATTTGCAAGCCATTATATGAAAATAAATAAACAAGCTGCTTACTTTGCACAGTGATCTTTAGGGCAAAAAAAGAAACTCAGCAATAATGAAAAATTGTACTTAGCTTTCAGATTTAATAATAAATTTATATAGATAAAGACAGTGAATACTCATTTAAATTCACCCTGTTTCTTTCAAGGTTGCAAACATAGGTTAAAGTGTGAATCCCAAAATAAAGAGAAGTAACACAGGGTAAGTACTGGGTTTCATCAAAGCATCATTCCTATCAAACAGGAAAGGGGGGAAAAGAGGCCTCAGGTGGGCGTTGTCTAAAGACCAGTTTTACAGTCCATCTTTCCTTTTAGGGTATAACACTATTTAAATTGACAGGAACTTACATAGACGTATTTTTAGCATGTTAAACTTCTGGATTACACACATAGTTAACATACATTTGTGGTTTGTATCAGAACAAATTACACACAGACACACACACACACACACACAATTATAGGTCCACCTTAAAAATCAAGTGAGAGGAAGAAAAAAGGAAGTACTTCTATTAAAAGTGTATCTCTGTGTGTACAACAAAAATTAAAGTTTCTAATAAATGAGGTACTTTTTCCCTGTTCAATGACTAGGCATTTTACAGGCTTGAATATTTCTGTGTAAAAGAATTTAGAAAATTTGAATTTATTTTTATAATGAAGTGACAATTGACTTAAAGCAGCAAAACTTTCTACTACAAACATGACCAACTATGGATTTAAGAAGTTAATAAAAGTAAGGATTAAAAAAAATTGAACCAAGCTCGCCTTAAAAGATTCTCAGTTCTTTCCTAAGTGGAGGTAACCCCTAATCCTTCCATTTTTCCACATCAGTGACCCTTAGTGCAAATTGAAAAAACCTTAATAGAAGTGTGCTATTAAAACAAATAGAATAATATGGGTTAGTGATAGAGTTCAGTGCTATAAATCTTACATACAAAAAGCACCATATTACAGGCTACAACGTGTGAAAGTCTGTTTCCACTTACATGAAATAAAAGTGCTCTCTTCGGTCTATGGAAAAAGGGTTTGTTGTCAGGATTTTATGACAAGTTGATACTAAATAATCACTGCACAGAACTCCTTGCCTTTCTATTCATGTATGTTTTCTAACTCAAACAACTCAGCTTCTCAACTGTTAAAGACAGAAAGAGAACCCGCATAAAACTGCTACATAAAATTATAATGTGTGCTAAATGTTAATGTATTAGCTTTATAATATGTACTACCAACTAGCAATACGTTGGTAAATCCTGCTTGCCAAGTAACATCATAAAGCTTCATAAGTACTTGTTGCAAATATACAATAAAAATGTGCAATGTGAAGATGCATTTAAAACTTTTCCCATACATTTCCTACACTTCTATTCCTACCCCCCATGTAGTTTGTGCTGCGCTTCTGTTCTGCAAAACTTGTGTCAGATTTAGTGGCACAGATAAAAGATAAAAGCCTCTGCATAGTGTAGACTGATACTGAAATGCCATTCATTACAACTGCCCATCCTTAGTACTGAGTAATGCTAGCAGAGCCCTGAAGTGATTTGGGAATAGATTCTATGTGGGTATTCTTTCAGGCAAAAACTAATTAGAACTGCTCCTGTTTGAGGGCATGGGCAAGTAACAGGGTCATCAAACTAAAGAAACCTGGACTGGTTAATCAATTTACTGGTCTTTGAAACTCCTCCCATCTCTGTCACCTACCTGACATGCTACTTGTTATCTTTGTTTCTCAGTTGCTGAATATACAGCCCACTATCTTTCAAGAATATGTTTGTGCTTTTAAAAGTGTATTTTTTACTTGGGTTGACTAATCAGTGACCAAATTAGAGTACAGAAGGTAAGAAAATCAACTAAGGGTCAAACTGAAGTCTGAACTCCACTTAATACTTCATCTCAGTCAGCCTCAGTAAACAACATCCATTTTCCACACAAGCATAACCTGAATCCCTCAAAACCTTGGATTTCAGATATGATTTCAGGATTTATCTAGGTAGTGGTGTTATGGACAAGGAAAAAGAGTGTATTTTAAGTGGCAGCACTATTACAACTCAGTGTAACCCAAGCAAGGTATACCTTCAGTGAACACCCTTAAAACATACTCAGGTGCATGGGAACTGTGTCAAATTTTGAATGACTGCAGCCACATGGAGCTCTAATTTCCCAAGTGTCTCCATGTAGGTTAGTCCACCAAGCTGCATCTTAGACCCATGGCGCTAAACCACACTGGGAGGTGAGATTTAGTTTACTAGATTAGCACACTAAACACACTCTGCCTTCCCTACCAAGACCTTTCTAAATATGCTACTTAGCATCTTCAATTGCCAGCCTAGGTGAAGCTTCAGGGGAAAGGAGGCAATGATAAAGTGTGCAGTACACTTGCAAGTGTTCTGAAGACATGCTGCCGTTTTAAACAGTTTTTCTTATGGCTGCTTCTGAGCAGCTCTGCTCCAGACAATCTGTTTCCAATCCCACCTTCAAACACCCTCCACCAGCTATAAACATGCACACACAACTCTGGGATGCAGATTCAGCTGTGAGACACGCACACATGGCTGACATGTTCTTGTAGCCCAAAGCCTGCAATTGCTATGGATATGGACTTCCTCTGCCCAAAAGATTCTTAAAGCAATGAACACCTGAGAGTGTCCAAGACATTAAGAGACAGAAAGCTGTGCCAGTGGTTAGAGGTGCAAGTCTTGGACATATCAGGCTGTTGGTTAGACACTCAGTTTCAGTTTTGTGACTCTGGCATGCTGAAACACACAAAACAGACCACAACGAGGATGCTTCCGAGCTGAACACACTGTGTATGAGAACAGAAAATGCCTGGGGATGGTGCTCACTCTGGCCAATTGATTGCACTTTCTTTATGCTCCTACTATCTGTTGCATTGTCTCCCACTAGAGGCTGCGCACCGAGAAGAATCTTCACCAGTCACAGTGTGAGAAGAGAATGAACACGGTCCCGATACCTGACTGAACACATCTGGAACGATTAAGCTCTTCGGACCGACCTCTGACCTCGGCGCTCACACAACTCACATGGAACCCAACAGACACCACCGCGCACCCACCCGAAGCTCCCCGGGGAGCCCCCAAGAGTGGTTCCGACCCTCCGGCAGCCAAAGGGGGCCCCACACTCACATAGAGGGAGCGGACGGCC
>VZRL01003992.1:1217847-1297686 GCA_013397895.1 Origma solitaria | reverse complement strand
AATGGCTGCGCGGGGCGGGCGGGGACAGCGGCCCGGGACCCCCTGCGGCCGCTCCCACAGCCCCGAGCGGGGCACAGCCTGCGGGCTCGGTCGGGGGGGGCTCCCGGCCCGGGGCTTCGCTTGCGGGAGCAAAGCGGGGTCCGCGCCAGCACGTCCGGACCGACTCTCGGGAGCGCTCTGGGGCGCTGGGATGGGGAGGCTCAACCTCTTTGGGGATCAGTGTCGCCTGTGGGGCGCGAAACTCGGGACGCTTAATCGGTGCGGAGTCCTAGTTCTCTGACAGATGCTTTCAAAGCACCACGGCTCTCTGCCAGGGCCGGTGGAGTTTCTGCGTTACTTTGCAAAATGTGCGCTCAAAGTCACTCCAGCAGCGGCAGTACCTCCCTACAGCCAGCGCACCGAGACCAAATACCAAAATCAACATGAAACAAAAATCTGAATCCCTATGCTGTCTTCCACAATAATTTTGATACCAGGTGCTCGTTTTCGGGGGAAATTAATAAATACATTGGAATGTGTTTCATAAAGTAACACCATCCATGTCAGAATTGCATTTGGTTGTAAAATAAAACTAAAAAATAAAATAAATCTGCAAATAAAAATTACTGATTATATGAAATACAGAGAAAATAAATATGTGATATATAAATATATTACTTCTGACTATGTCTTCTTGTTTTACGGTGTAGTCCTGCTCTCTTGGAGCACTCAGAAGAAACAGAAGAATGGTTATATTTAATATATTTTTCCTAAAACTTCCAAGCAAGGACAGCAGGATTAAATTTTGGCCAGTAAAGTGCATGCTGTGATACTTCCACAGAATGTTTACAGCAGAAAATCACCTGAGGAAAGGCAGCTGAAATGTACCCACATGCTTTTTGCATGGCTTTTTACTTTTCTTTAAATGCCTGCTTTTTTTCTTGTAAGAAAACATAATTCTGCGTTTGGCAAATTGCAAGAGCACAAGCCATTCCTTGGTAGAACTATAACCATGCCTACCTAGAAGAGAAACACATGCAATCACCATTATCACTAGCAACTATTTACTATTGGGTTCTATGTCAGTAAAAAGAGTCACTGAGAGAAGGAGCATGGTGGTCTGGGAGGAAGACAAGTCTGCTCTCCTTGAGTTCTCTCTGTACCGCCACCTGCAACTTCCCTCCATATTTTCAGAGCCTATAAGACAGTAACTGGTGGATTCATGGAATCCGTGGTTTTGTATATATCCAGGAATATGTAGCTAAGATCTGCTACAAGAGCAATCTCTTGGCTGGATCACCACTGTATCTGAGCGTAGTCATACTCACAAAGACAACTCAATGTCCAGCCAAGGAATCTTTCTCCTCATTTGACAAATCAATACTTTAACCACAAGCAGTTAAGCCAACTGTAACTTCTCACCCACATTAAATGTGTACACTGGCATACCAACAGCTGCCTTCACCAAAAAATCATCTTCCCATTACAAACCTGCTCACCCCTGCATAAATCTATTTCCAAACGTGCAGAACCTAAAGGTTCTTGTGCTTGTGCAACTCAGCCCCACAGCAAAGAGAAAGCCTAAATTAAACCCCATAATAAACCAGAACCTCATATACACATTCACAACAAAAATGTCCTTTCTGTTAGGCTTGACATTTTCCACAGTAACATTTTCCTTTACTGTGATAGACTCAACAAGAGGAAGGTAAAAGCGAAACAAGAAGAAAACTCTGAGGGGTAACATTTTCCTGTCAGATTTACATGATTTCCTAGTATTATGCCCAGAATTTGGAGAACAAGGACCACTGGGAAGCTATGAACTTAGTGCTGTAAGCTTGAAATAGATTTGAAGGCTCAGAAGTTAAATATCTACATCTGCACGTTTAAAACATGGGGTAATAACCACATTAGGGTAAATCTTTTCTCCTTTAGACAGCATACTGAGATTGTTTAGTCTACATTTACCTTAAGAGGATTGCAGTGTTTCTGTTGTAGCTGAACAAGTTTACCTTGTGTGCAGCTCCCACTGTGAGGGGTAATAAGAATGGTTAGTTCTAAGACAAAAAAAAAAAAAGAAAACAATGTCTTGTTGTCCTTTCTAGCATCTTCAGCAATGACCTAAAAAGGGGATGGAAAAGTATGTTTGCTTATGATGTAATTAATTGGGAGATATTAATTGCTGACTCCAATCAGAATGGAGAATGCAAAAGACTTCAGCAAGATTTGAGAAGTGACAGAAAGTATTTAGATGCAAACTGGAATATCACAATTGAGAAAGACCTTCCAGAACACAGCTGGCAAATACCAAGTACTCCACATTTTCATTGGATATTAAATCAGATATAACAGCAGTTATACAAAGCAACAGTATCCCCTAAGCAGCCACAGAGATCGGTAAAACAAGGGAGTTGGGTTTATTTTGTTACAAGGAAGTGACATTTTCTAAAGGCATATAATGACACCGCTTTTCCAGAAATTGCTTGTGAGATCAGAGATGTCACAGAAAATTCACCACTGGAGAGAATTCAGAGTCTCTCGTAAAAAAGATCAGGGGCCAAAAGGAAGTGACATACAAGAAATTGCTAAAGAACCAAACACGTGCACTTGATTAAATTATATTGGGGTGAAGATTTGATTAAGATAATACATCAAAGATATGGAGCATCTTCAACTCAAATATCTCAAGAGTGCTACCATACAGATGGAGAAATTAAATGGGTGAGTTTGAGGATTACAGATAACTAGGGCATTTCAAAACCTAAAAGAAATTACTAAAGAAACCACGTATCAGAAAATGCTTCCTTACCATGGGGTCTCTTTTCAGATAAATCATAGATTAGGCATAGTGGTAGCAGAATGGT
The DNA here is from genome assembly GCA_013397895.1 of Origma solitaria. Taxonomy (NCBI): domain Eukaryota; kingdom Metazoa; phylum Chordata; class Aves; order Passeriformes; family Acanthizidae; genus Origma; species Origma solitaria. The sequence goes on along the minus strand of VZRL01003992.1, from coordinate 1,294,843 downwards.
AGAAGGCTTTGATAAGTCAACACTAGGTTGATCAGATTACTCAACAACAGACCTTAAGGTATAATTCTGCATTTAACAATTAATTGAGATGGTCCAACAGATTTTGACTTGAGTTTCTATGTTCATGCAGTACTAAAATAGCTCACAGATATACACATACATACAGTTGGAAATTTCACTGCCTTAATGTGAGGAGATTTGAAAAAGGGGGTACAGATATGGAGAAGCCTGACCTTCTCAAGCCCCTCCCCAGGTTTCATTAACAGAGAAAAGGGAGCTAGTGTTTCCTTTGCTGTTACGATTGGTGGAAGAAAAGCAATGCCCTGGCCCTTTCATGATGATCTTCTGCTGTCCAATGATGACAAAGCATTTCAGTGGATGGATCAAAGGACAGAGTAACCATGTGGTAATAAACTGGAGAGAACTGAGTATTTGGGATACTGGCAGGAAAGAATAGGACTGAGGTCTGCTGAGAAGAAGCATTTTTTAGAGAGACAAGGTCATGGGAATCAGAGAGTCACAAGCAAAGTCAAGGCTCACAGGAAGATCATGGAGTGCACATCATAAATTTAAATCACTCTTAGAACTTAATGTTCATTATTCACTAAAGTGGAACATGATGAGATTCCTTCTGTAACTCCACATGAGTCAGTATCACTATGGAAGGCCCATAACTGGAGAAACTTCTAAAAAAACATATATTTTGCAGCAGAACTCTACAAAAAGAAACTCATTCTGAGGCAATCTTAGATGCTTTTGAGAAAAGATGCACATGAAAAGCAATATTCTATCTTGGCCTCTGCACTAGTACAGAGTATAGAAGATTGTAGCATCCTTTCTTTTTGCCTCATGCAGCAATATTGTAGGGCAACAAAAGGGCAAGAGTATTGCAGGACGATCTCCTTGGAAACCCATATCCTGTTCTGGAGAACAGCTGGGCAAGGATGGGGATGTGTTAACCCTTGGCCCATGACCTGCTCAGTACAGAAGAGATATGCTGCTGTGATATAATGGTACTCAGCAGCAGCAGATTACTGCCCTGGAGCAGGGCAAGAAGCATGGGACAAACAGAAGCTTTCACACCCTTCCTGGGTCTGATGCTAGGAGACACTTATATTTCTGGGCTTGTCTTAATCTATTTCTATCTCTCATTCTTAGAACTGGTTACTATATTAATAGGGGACAGAAAAAAACCTCACAGAGGAAGTTATGCTTATACAGAGTCATGAACACTTTTTTTCATCTGAATTTAAAGTTTAGGAAAAATTAGATGGAAAATGGAACAGAAAAATATCAGTGTCATGTAAAATTGCTAGATAAAAAAGCAGCCTTACAATCCTCCCATCTCTCATGTAGCCACATAAAAAATATTACACTTTTCATTTTTTTATATGTATACTTTTAAAATATCCTTCTTATGTCCTAATGCTTGTTCTCTTTCAAGAACAGATTCTATAACCCAGTAGGAATTCTAGAACTTCTCTGTAGTAAGAGAGAGTGTTAACAGGGCATCTACATCTACTCCAAGCCTTACTGTTCTGTTATTATCTAAAAGTTTTAGCTTCGTGCCATAAAAGACTCCAAACAGACAATAAAAAATTACTTCAGAGTTTTAAAAAATGCAGTGAAGACAGGAAGACAAAATGTATGATCGTTTTCTCATATACACAGAAAACAATTACAATATGAAGGAACATTGTGTTTTAAACAATGGGAATGGGATGTGGAAAACCAATTTGAATAGGACAGGAAGATAGCTATGGAAAAGGTATCATTTACCTCCTACCTCCTCCAAGACTAAAGAGATATTTACTCTGACCCACTGATAATTGTGTCAGATTTCAGAACAAAGATATTACACACACGGAAAATATATATTTTTGTGGTCTGGTGAAGAGATGGTAACCAAACCAAAAGAAATGATAAATATTGTATTCTCTTTTATGTGGCACCCAGATTTTGACTGTGAATTTCAGGTGTAGATGTAACACACACAAAAAAAGATGTCACATTGAGTCACAACAGCAAAACTTCTAACGACAGTCAGATAGAAAACAGTGGCCACGCACTGATCTGATGCTTGTGGTGCTAGAAAGTCACTTATAAATAGTTACATACTCAACTTTTCTACAAACCTTCAAAAGGGTTAAAAGGCTTAAAGTCTGAAACACTGACACGGTCTCTCCTGTCACAGCCAAGCTACTCTCTCACATCTGCTCCTTGTGTCTACACAGCACTCAGCCAGCCTCACAGAGCCCCTGTCTGCATTCTCTGCCTGCTAGAATAATACATCTTGCTACAATCGTCATTTAGAAAGAGTGTATGGTTTCTCAGATGAGTTGAAATAATCACAGTTCAGAGAAGACACTTAACCCATTTCCCTCCATACATATTGAAGGATATATTTTACAAGGAAGAAGTCTTGTACATGAAACTGATTTACCTGGAGTGGAATCCACTGCCTAAGCTAGTCAGCTCCACTCAGGAGAATCTCTCGTTACCTTGAGTGTCTGTGAGTAAAACAGAGAAACTAATTTTTATTCAGGATAGGTGATGCAGTGGTGCAGCAAAGACCAACAATCTTAATTACTGTTTTTTACATAAGGACCAGATAAGGGCAGAAATATTTAAGAAATATAACACCTATTCTCATAAATTGTAGGGGCTCAAAATTAGACTGTGATTTATCTTTATGTGTAGACATAGTTGTGAAAGCCCTGCAGAGAGGAAGAACAAAGTTTCCTATAATTCCATGCCTGGCCAGATTGAAAAATAAGTATTAATATTTCCTTTAATGAGATTGCTTGTAAATGTTTTCGTTTTTGGGCAAGGTCTACTAAGAAAGAAGATCCCTCCATCCAAAAAAGAGGATGTAAATGTTTCTTGATGTCTTCTGGTTAGCTGTTCAAAGTTGGCTACACTAAAGGCTTTCCGCTTTCAGGAATCCACTCAGCACACCCCAAAGTTCCCTACAAGTTACTGAAATTTATCTGTGAGCTTAAGATTATTTATGAGGGGAGTGGATATGTGTGCTTAAAGGCAAAACTTGCCTGAGGATGGCTAAATCATAACCTTAGACTCCAAAAACATTGTCAGTAGGCAAATCTTGGAATGACAATTCTGCTGATCATTCCACAGAAAATGGTAGTAAAAACCAGTGGATATCAATTCAGTAGTTTCATAGTTCACTTTTAAATTTATTTTTCTTCTTTGTAAGTTTTCCAGTATCTTGAATTGAAATTGTAGCTCTGAGGTGCTATTAATATAATAATTTATTCTTAGATTAGACATGTGTAAGTTCAAGAACTGACTGTACATTTTCAATCTGAAGACCAAATTTCTGTTTTCGGAGATAAGTTATGTTTAAAAAGTTGGATGTAATGTGTGTAGCTGGCTGTAACACACCATACGTTTTAATGCTGAAAGATTTTTTGCTTTTTTTTTTTTTTTTAAGGCTGTATAAACCCATGAACTTTACCCTGACTTGAAACAGTCCAGATTAAAAAAAAAAAACCAGGAGTAATTCCATGAATTACAGCTATTTATTCTTTCTGACCCAAGGACTTACATTGCTGTTCACTTCACTAGGAATTTGCACACTACTACAAACAATGGCTCACTCATTTCTTCCCAAACAGTTTAGTGTTTTACTCTGGGATGCAACACTACAGTTTTGTCACAAAGCAACAATAAAACACAAGGATCTGCACTAAAGCAACTCAGCACAGAAACATTGCACAGAAAATCACATTGCCCCTGGGAAACAAAAGGCATGATTTGCAAACACCAGGATTGATGCAGTAACTTATTTGTTGGAGAATTGACAGGGTAAGAGCAAGAAAAGTCTCTTCTACAAGAGCTTGCTGGAAGCAAACTCTGTGTGTAGTCTACACTTGCAGTTGAGAGAGGGACAGAGGGTGATCCCTGAGGCCAAGTAGCAAGGACTGCATTGTGTCCAGACTACTAACCTTAGACCTACTGGTGTGTCCACACTGCCAAGCGTTTAGCCCACAATCTCTGTTGGGCTACTGTAGCCCTAGGACTTTTTTTTTCATTCTTCCCCTTCTTTCCCTGCCCCTATTCAGAGTGTTTGAAATAAAAAGAACCATTACAGAGACCAGCTTAAATGTTTTTTTAAAGCACAAAACTAAGGGTACATGTCATACACCAAAGCCTGTGGCAGAAGGGTATGTGCAGGTATTTGAAGTCGCAAAGCCTTTAAGCCAACTCTGGAAGATCAGAAACAGGGAGAACAAAGTCTGGTCGTGGCTTGTGACTGCCTTTTGAGCGTGGTCCTTGGAGCAAACTGTTGCCAGACCACTTCTGTGTTTTGTCATGGAAAGAGCCTTTTGGAGCTGGCAAGAATTCAGCTAACATTCTTCAGGTGTTCAGTACATGAGGGAGATCCTTGGGCCTCTCTCATTTAGCAATATAGTTGTACCTGTGTGTCTGCAGGCAGAGGCATGTTTCTAAGCTTTTCAAGGGGAGAGACAGCAAGACTATTATAACTTTAAAAGCTACTCTTGCAAAGGAAAGGATACCAAACCCTTTTCAGGTAATTCCATGTTCTTGCTCTGCAGTCACTGTTGGACTTCTAACTAAATGACCTCTCTTGTCATGCCTTCTCTCCCTCGAGCTCCCTGCACCCACTGTTAACATCCTCCTCCTTTACCTTGTTCCCACAAGGGCCTTTAACACTGTGCTGGCTATCTGCATCCTCATTTCTTTCTTTATCTTTTTTTAAAAAAGTTTTTTTATTAACCTTTCGGGATCTTAGGCCTGACCCTTTTTATGGCTCATTGACCAGTTTTCATTCCTTGAGTTCTTTCTCAGAGAAACTCTGTTTCCTTTTAATTGTAAATCTTTTATGATTCCCTCAAACTTCCTGCATGAAAAACATTTGAAAGTTTTCCAGCAGCACAGATCTTTCAAAGTTACACAGTTGCACTGTTCTGACAGCATGGGTTATACGTATTTATAAGTAAGGCCACTAAACTTGAGGAAATAACTTAGGAAAGAAAAGTATTATCTGAAACAAAACTATGTCTACTTAATTCTCTATTTTCCCTTGAAATATATAATAATTATTATTTATGGATGTTATGTATTTAATGCATTTGTCCCTTAAAACACTCATCCTATCCAGCAACACACCCATCTTTAGAGTCATTAAATACAATATGAAATTGTCATTTAGACACCCCTATTCACCATGTGTACACAGCTTGTACAGTCTGAAAAAAAAGGAGATTAAATTATTGAAAACAAATAACTGGGAAAAATTTATATTACATTGGATCCAAGTTTTAACAAAATTATTGATTTTTTTGTTGATATTAGTCTTTTTATCATCTGAGGAGGGAGTCTAACTTCCAAAGAATGACCCATAGCAATTGAACAAACAAGAGCATTGTGTCCTTCCTGAGAGAAGTCTGCTGTCCTTTGCTTCTTCCATTTTAGTAAATAAAATTCAGTTATTGAAGTACTCAGAATAAGACTTTGTCTTATCCAAAATGTATTTTTTTCTGTGGCCTATTCCCTGCAACATTGCTAAAACATAAAGCAGATTTTCATACAGCAATCATGGTATAATAGTCTTAAAAATCATGATGTAATATTTTCAACAGCACTTTCCATTTGTCAGATTTCCACTCTGTCAAATTTCAGAACCTTTCCTGATGATTTAAGAAACATTTATTGTTATTCCACTTCACAAAGAGAAAAATTAAGGTGCCAAAAAAATATGGCTTTTCCACCTGGTAAATCAGAAGACACTTAGGAGACTCAGTGGAGATTTCCTAGCAACCAGAAACATCTTTCGAAAGTGGAGCAGATCATGTTTCTTCCCAAGAAAATCCAATTTTAACTAATTACTGTCTCTGTGGGTATGCAGAGTGTGAAGTTGTGTAGTTATTCCTAAAGCTCACAAGATTCAGAAAAAGCTCACCAACTTGAGATACTCTGGGGGCTACCACATGGCAGAAATTAATTTTTTTTTTAAATCCCAAAGAAAAATTAGGAGTCAGTTTTTTAGAGTGACTATGTAACAAAGGATTCTGTTGCTGGCTGCCAAATTCAGCCTCATTGGGGAGGATATGACTGACAAATTACAGTGCCGTAAGCAGAGAAATGTTGCGGTAGAGAAAGATACAAACACACAACAATTTTCATTCTGTGTGGTGGAGAAAAGGTTGGTCTTAGGTGTCTGCAAGCTGTTTCTGTTCTCCATAAATTGTGCCATTACTTTGAAAACAGGATGTGTGCTTCAGAGAAAAGTAAAACAAAGAGATTGACTTAATGCAACAGCATAAAATCATCCCTAACAGTGCAGTGTTGTTCAAACAACCCTCTTATCCAAAAACAGCAAAATACAAAGGTAGGAGAATTAGAGAGGAAATTCTGTTTTGTATGATCCTTGCCTGAATAAAATCTTATCTTTAAAGTGGCCAGAGCATATAAATTTTATGTCGCAAACTATGACCAAGACTATCCTAATTTTCTTGCTTGATGATGCTTCTTTCCAGATATTCATCAGCATGCCCTGCATGTTTCATGCATCTAAGTGTTCTCCGAAACTTAGGAACATTTCTGCCTGAGCATTTGCAACCTTGGGGCTTATATTCAGTAGCATATGTTATTTGTACAAACAAGTACGTTATCCTTATTATTTCACTACCACTAATGGTACTTTTCTAGTTTCTATGATTTCTGAACATTCCCTACAGTGTACTATAGTTTTCAGACTGACTTAAACAGAAATCCCCCCCAGACTGCTCAGCCTTGCCTAAGGTCAAGATGTTTGTCATTTCCAAATAGCCTGTCTTCCCTGAACATGCTTTTTCCCTCTTGGTACCAGACATAAATATTTGTTGCATGTGCTGCTTCAGCAGAGTAACAACTCAGTTACCGTCCCAGTAACTGAACCAGCTGCTGTCAGCTGCTCCTGCTGTGGAAGAGCCAGACCCAGGACTAAGAGGAAGCCTGTTGGACTTCCACTCGCCTCAGTAACCTTATTTGGTACTTTCAGGGTGTCTTTTTTCAGCTGAGAAGGAACAACTAGGGAGAGGAAGACCTGGACTTCAAATACGAGTAAGATGAGAGAAGGGTGGTGGGAAAGTAAAAGAGAATTTGAGTGTTTTAAGTCAGAGAATACAAATATAAGCCCTGTCAAAACCAGCATTTGCTCATGCAAATTCTGCTGATGACTTCAAGGGGGTTGGTCACACCGTAATGGAGAAGAGAAGAGCACAGCTTGGGCTATCCAAACCTGTAGGCAAAGAAGCAAAAGTGGACTTCTGCCTAACCATGTGTGCACTCCCAGCCATACCAAATGAAACCCAAGCCCTGCTGATCCTGCTGATAAAATGGATCTTGGCACCCTGCAGGATAAAATGGATCTCTTCTTTGACCAAAGATCTCTCTTATCTCTAGCAGTGCTCGCCTAAGATCAGTGAACTGTCTAAATGAGCGTCTGCTGGTTTTGAATTAAAGAGAAATGCTGCCACTAAGTAATAAGGAAGGATGCTTGAAGAAAGGAGTAGGCAGGCCTGACTTGCTAAGCACAAGAAGGGTACTGTACTAGTGCAAGGAGCAAAAGCTGGGTGACGTTAGCTCCATCCAAAAAGAGAACAGCACATTAAACACTGTATTTAGAAGTTATCCCTTCTTGAGCTTGACCCCTGCTTCCTATGTCTAATATTTTATTTCTGTCTTCAGGCTCTATTCATGACTGTTAAAGACTTCTTGATGTTGCAGGCTTTAACTTTAGGACAGTTGGCAAACTGTAGCTATAGCAAAGCAGAAGCTGAGGGCTCCAGCAGGTTTTTCCCCAGCAGAGGTTTATTACCTGTGAAGCCAACCAGTAAAGATTCAAGCATATGCTATTCAACATGAATGGGAAAAAGTACAGGATACTTTTAATACTGCATACTTTGCAACCTCTAAGAGGTGACTTTTCAAAGTTGGCATGAGGATTGCTCGTGAACAGCCAAGAAGCTACAACATCACAGGGGAAGCAAAAGTTCACCACAAAGGATGCACTAGGCAGCCAAAGCCTGGAGGAGACTGAGGGGAGATCTCATTGTGGTCTTCAACATCCTCACAAGGGAAAGCAGAGGGGCAAGTACCAATCTCTTCACTCGTGTGACCAGTGACAGGACCCAAAGAAATGGGATGAAGCTGGAGAAGATTTAGATTACATATCAGGAAAAACTTCCACCTGCAGAATGGTTGGGCACTGGAACAGGCTCCCCAGGGAAGTGGTCATAGCACCAAGGCTGACAGAGTCCAAGAAGCATTTGAACAACATTCTCAGGCACATGGTGTGATTATTGGGATTTCCTGTGCAGGGCCAGAAGTTGGACTCGATGATCCTGTTGGGTCCCTTTCAACTCACCATGTTCTATGATTCTATGCTAAAGGATGTAAACCTCTGTTGTGCAGCTCCACAAAAGATATTTCAAAATAGAAACAGACAAACTGAACCCCCTACCATGACAGACTGAGTCCATGACTGTGTCTGCCAGGGTGTCAAGCCTGACACTTTGAAACTGAGACAAACCACTGACTCCTGCCATGCAGCTTTATGGAGCACTCTGCTGCAGGCTCCTTCTCACAGGCAGCTGTTTCCTCCATGCTCCCCCACCTCCCACCCTCGGAGACGGCGCTCACTATCAATCACTATTAACCATTTCACAGATTTTCGAGGCTGTGGCCGTGGGAGCTCGCACAGGACCCCACGCTGGCACACTACTCCCAGCACAGTGTTGCCCTCGGTTTTTTTTCCACCGTGCTCCGGTGCAGAACAGTAACACCAGCACCCTCCGCTGGCCCCTGCCATGAAGACACCTGCAGTGAAGGGGCTGATCGGAGCTGCTGCTAGACCCGTTATGTTAAATCTAGAGAAATACACATTTTTACTACACTTCTTAATAGGTCTGTAAGCACCCCTCTGTGAGCGGCCTCCAGCTGCCTCCAGTAACTACACACACACACACGGTGTAAAAGCAAGGGCTGGGACTTTATAGCTTATGCACAGAAAGAGCACTTAATTTTAGTGTTAATTACAAGACTCATAAACAATGTTACAATTTATGACAATATATATTCCCCAAATAGGCTAATCTTAATTAGAACTTTAGTTAAATTACCAGCCTTATTTTGGAACTTGTAATTAAAAGTTAAATTACTTAAATTTTATTAGTTTCATTTAATCATTTAAATTATTATAAATTTTGGCCATATTTTTTCCTCCAAGATTTTCTGGCCATTGGATATGTGCAAAATTCAAAGCAAAAAAAAAAAAAAGGGACAACCTAAGCCACGGCACTTGAAGAAGACAGGGTGTTTGTGTGCATGGCAGTTTGCAAAAAATGCGTTTTAGTAGTGACTCTGATTAAGCACATTCAACATATTTTAACTTGTTTTTTTTTCCTTTGAAGATTACCTGTACATTGTTCTTTTTAAAACTTTTATTCTGTGTGGTCACAGAAACTCTTTATTTATATTGAAGTATCTGATAACAAAACCATAAAGGTCCATGTTGAAAATAATGGTCTACCTAAATGAGTTCTTAATCTGGTGACATTTATTTAAGGGCATGGGAGAGATACTTTCTTTCTGTTTAGCATATGTGCATTCATGCAGGTTAGCAGAGTTTATTTTTATTTTTATGGCTGCCCCTGCAGAGTAGCAGTGATTCCAAGAGCTGGCTGATATGTAAATTTGATTCTGATTACTCTTACCAATTGCATAACCAAAATCACCTAGACTGAAACTGGGAAAGGTCACTAATATTTCCTTACTGTAGTTACATGTATTTGGATATTTATATGGAGTTTAAATGGATAGACAGTGTTTTTATCCTCTCCGAGTTCATGTGAATAGATAGACACAGAATACAGATGCAGTGACTAGAATAATTCTTAGCACAAATTCCTGGACACCCTAACCATGTGTAAGGATTCTCATTGGATTAGACCTTCGGCCAGTATATCATAGAAACGTGAGTGAAATCAGTGTACACAGTGACTTCAACAAAGAAAGGAATCACATTTTCCAAGACAGAAATATGTCCCTAAGTGGGAGGATAAAATGAACATTATGTGTCTCTGCCCAAAAAGACAAGTGGCGGCGCTGGTAGTAAAATTACCTACACCAATTCTGGTAATGCTTCAGCTTCTTTCTAACAATTTGTCAGCCTGTGTGTTCCTAAGAGTTTAAAAGTGCACTGATTAAGTGTTAGCGAAGCAAATTGAAAAAAAAAATCCTCATAAAATTGCTTAAATGTAAAAAAATATTTAAAGCAAGGTTGAGGCTAAAAGAAGAAAAGAATATATAATGAAAGCTAACACACTCACTCATTCTGCTATATTTATATCAGTGAAATCCCCCTGAAAAGATAGAATTTGTTACTACTGAACGTTCAGGATTTTCAACTACTTTGCATGTATAGCTATCTATCTCAAAATTTGATAGAAACATTTGTATCTCCTCAGTAATCTCAGTGTTTTATGGTGAATTTTAAAAGGCTGATAGTTTTTCATGGTCTCTGTCTTGCAGGAGAAAGCACAGAAGGAAAGGTAGTTGCTTTATTTTTCCATGGAAAACTGTTTTTTTTTCCAAAATGTATCTCAGTCCTTCTAACATTAATTTTTGATACACCGCTATAGGGCTTTCATATAGAGAATACACTGTGTAAAATAGCTAGTTTTCATCTTTCTTAAATAGAAATCACTTTCTTTTTACAAAGTTCTGTAAACTTACCAAATAAAAATAATTTAGATTTAGTGTTTCTCATGAAAATATTTGGAAGACTGAATTTTTCTTGTGTTACTCACAGAGCTCTATGGGGGAAACTGACCATGCGTCCTCCCTATTGTCTTCTGACTACCAAATCACACTCAATTTTTATTGCAAACATTTTCTGACATTAATACTATGCTTCTCTTAATTAAAAATTATTGATAAACACAATAAAATAGGTAGATCATTAGATTCAGTAAGATTGTAACAAAATAATAACTAAAGCTGTCTGATGATATGGACAGAGGCTTGCATAGCCTACCTTTGAAGATAGAGTCCTGAAAATAAATTCTTTCTTTCTTTCTTCCTTTCTTCCTCCTTCATGTCTTCAAACTCTTTTTGATCACAGCACACACTTCTAGCAACATGCAATAAATGGCCAAGTGCCATATACCTTGTAGGGCTACAGTTTTATACTTGTTGTTCTTAAAACCCCAATACTTAGCATGATATATGTTGGAACAAGCAGTCCCAAGAACTGCCAATTACTTACAATCACTTGATTTTAGCTGTCATTGATGTCGTTGACTGAGGCCTTTTTAGTACATCTCTTGCATTTAAACCTATAAATTAGGTTATGCAAATCTGAAAATATTTCATACCAATTAATAAGACTCAAATTCAGCTGCTCACTTTCTTCCATTAAGGTCATTTGAAATTCTGTATATTTTTTCTATTCATTAATCAAGTGGCTGTACTACCTATGCCACTTTTTAAGAAATCATTACTCCTTAGAAAAATATAGCATAGTTAAAATGAAGCAAATACAGCTGCACATGGGAACACACCTCTTAAAACATTTTAATAGCAAAAATGATTGAAGCCATTTTACTGCAAATTTGTCCCTTCTATAAGAGGATTGGAAACCTGCCATTGTACTCCAGTGGATTTTACTCCAAAATAAACTACAGTCAGCACAGCTGGAGGTGATAGAAGTATGTCCAGGCTAAATACTTACTCCCGGTCCTCCATCCCAGCTGTTAAATCTTTCTATTCCTTTTCCTTTCACAGCATGTAGCACTGGATAGTTTCTCAGCTCTCCTCACCCTGTACTTACAAAGGGCTGATAGGATCTAATGCAAACCCTTATTTTACCAAATCTCAACTCACATATATGTTTAACCTTACAACCAACCATATCCCTTTTTAACAACTCCAGTTCCTCCTACAACACTTGCTGCACTACCATTTTGTCTCTGAAGTAAGGATCTTGGAGAAAAACAATCACTGAAGGTAAAACTGCAAAGCACTCGCAAGGTATCCAAATAAAACTTTCACTGACAATCTTAATTCCACCATGTCCTAGTATTTGAATAGTTAATGTCTTATTGCTTAATGCTTAGACATTATAAATTATTATCTAATTATAATTTAAATTATATTTAGCAACATATTATGAGATACTATTAATATAGCTATATAATGTAATTTTAGTAATTATATTAGTATTAGTATTATATTGTAATTGTTCTGGGCTTGGCTGGGATAGAGTTAATTTTCTTCTTAGCTGATACAGTGCTATGTTTTGGATTTAATATAATAATGTTGATTAGTTGCTTGGCAGGGTTAAGCCACAACAGTGGCTAAGATGCTTATTTAATATGATAAACTTACATAGACACCAGTTTAAGAAAAGAAATGAAAAACACAGAGTTTTTTGCTGTCCACATGATGATATCATCAAACAACTTGCTTATGAGAATTTCACAAAAATCCCCCAAAGGTTACGAGATGGCACTTACTGTCTCCAAGCAGATTTTCTCTTTAATGTCATTCCTGTAAAAACATCTGAAACTGTTTCTTCAAACTTTCTCCTTTTCCCTTTTTTTTTTCTTTTTCATTATTTTCTTTCTTTTACACTTGAACAGTTCTCTGCTCTGCCCCACCCACTAGGGCAATTTATTCAGCTGGGCCATTTGAAGTCTAATGCACTTAATGTTCTGCACGATAAAACAAACATAAACAGCTGGCATGATTATTGCATTCATGAAACGATCAACCTTCATTTTACTGCGTTAGAAGCAAAAACAGTTGTTTACAAACATACAATATAACCTTGGCACTTTTCCCCCAATAAAACCAACATTTTGTTAAGCCAGCTACTATTATTTTTCACATAAATGGATTTGAACGATGTTAAGGAGGAGGAGATAAAGCTCAATCGATTTCTGCCACTGAGGCACAGCTCACAAACAAGTAAAACCCTGCAGAATAAATCAGGACAATGCTGGTTATTGCTTTGCTACAGGGTAAATACGGACAAGCTGCTGGTCGGGACAGGAAACCGCCTGGCTAAATGCAGCTGGCTGAGGGACGTGAATCTGTGTAACAACCTCTGTTTCTCTTCCCGGGGAGCTTTATGGAGAAAACAGACATCTTTACACGCAGGCACTGCGGAAAAGCTGATGCCCTCAGGACACACGGAGCTGGAGGGGAGAGCAAGCAGCTGCAATCCCTGTGTCCATCTCAGGTGAGCAGAAGAAAAAGAAGCGAAAAGAAAAAGAGAAAGAAAAAAAATCACAAAAAAACCCAAAACAAAACAAAACAACCCAACAAAAACAAAAAAACCTCACAAACAAACAAAAGACAAAATAACCAAACAAAAACAAAAAAACAGAACTAAGCTCAAACAAACAAAACAAAACAAATCAACCAAACCCACCCTAACAAAGCCGGAACTCAAAGCCATCAACAAGCAGCTGATAAAGCCATTGCCGTGTCTCATTTCCCACGAGGGGTCGCGGTGGCGCCGGAGGGACAGCCCGCGGTGGCGCTGGCTCTGCCCGCCCCCCGTGAGGGGAAGGCTGGGGCCGGGCCCGCCCCGCCGCTCCCCGCGTTCCCTTTCTTTCTCCGGGGCCGGGGCTGTCCTTGTGCCGCCACCTCTGCCCCTGTCCCCGCGCCAGGGTGCGGCCTCTGAGCCTGCCCTCCCTGTCCCTTGCTGCTGGCAGACGGGGACGGAGGGAAGGTGGCTTGAGGCGAGGAGTGGCCTGCTGTCATCGCTTGCTTCCGCTGCCTCACCTCGGTGCGGGAGGGGACACAGCATGGTCTGGGGGGCTGCAGATGGCACCCTCATGGCACGTAAGGTGCCAGCTCTGTCCCGTTCCTCTGGCTGAACGTGGAGGTGCTAGCGGAGTGCTTTTCCCTCAGGTGTGGGCTGACAGCTTGAACAAGGCCCATGGCGGCGGGAAAGTACCAGCACGGACACGGTGTGTGAACACGGGATACGACACCCAAAGGATCCGTGTGTAGGGCGAGAAAGGGCACCGTCGGCTCAGTCTGACTTGCTAAATGTTGAATGCAAATTTGCTAGAAAGGTTTGTTTGCTATTTGGTTTTAGCCCAGGAGTTGCAAATGTATCTCGGGTCTTTCCAGATTGTCTTGGGGTGATGTTATGATAATCCTGTATTCCCTGTCGTTTGCTTAAGGACAGATTCACTAATGATCAAAGAAAGCTCATCTTGTAGGAATGCATCTCTGAGCTCTGAATTTGACATGTATCTCAGGAATTCTGTTCCTCTGCAGTTACATCACCTTGCAGTCCCAGACAGGATTCTTTGCTTCCTGCTATGGTGGCCACTCCACCCTGTTTTTATATCCTAGAAAGGCTAGACTGGAGTCCCTCACCAACAAAATTGTCTTCATCACTACTCCAAGGACAGCCCCACAGCTGACAGGTGTCTGCAGTGGCCTCATTCAGAGGACAGCTGAGCCAATGCAGTTTCAGAAACCAAGCTGCTCAGGCCTGTCTCTGAGCCCACTTCCTAACATAATCCTCATCTTCCTCTGAGCTAGCCTGGATGTCACCACCAACTAACATAAATTTAGGACACTAGAGTTAAAAACCCTTTTGAGACACTAACCTGAGAAGGCTTAGGCAAGATTCTGGACTTTTTGCTTCCACAGCTGAATTCTCAGTTGCTTGAATGAACAAATAATCAGGGCTGAATCAGGTGATTTCTAACATGTAGGGCTTTGTTAGCTGTGAGCCAGAGGTTTCATATTGTCTAAGTATCAGAAGCCAAGGGAAGAAAAATAATTAACTCGCTTTCCTGGATGTTGCTAAAATCATTCCTTTTCAAATGGACTTTTATTATTTACCTATCAAGATTCTTGTGAAGACATGTTGCCTGCCAGGAAATGTCATAGATAATACGAAGTGCCTGGACGCTGGGCCAAGTAACCTTTAGTCACTCAAATCCACCTCCCTCTGTTATTAGTACACATCAAATCCACCTCTCTTTTCCAGTCAGTTCATACACAGCTGACTGATCTAAGGGAATCCCCACTGAAGGGAAATGCCTAACTGCTTTAGTTCCCTTTTGATGGGTTTTCCAGTGGGGGTTGGGGATGGGTGCAAAGAAGGTGATAAACCCTAAACCAAAAAAGCAGAGAAGGCTAGCAAAGGAGGGGATATGTTCTGCTTGAGCTAGCAAGGGTTCAAAGTGTCTTTCTGGGTTATGGAGGCATCCAGGAAACTGAAAGCTGCAAAGAATGATTTAAACAGTTAAAAGCAACAAATCATTTTCAAAACTTTTTAATGTTAGATCTGTTTGCTGCGTCTTGCTTTAAACCCCAAGGAACATGCAACGCAGACAGAAATTTCAGGGTATGCAAGACTTTCTTACCAGTGTGGAATCCAAACTGCAACTCCAAGCTTCAGACTGCTGCTATTGCATGTTGCACAATGGAAAAGTCTGCAGGAGAGCCTGAAATCTATGTTCAACAACCCTAATAAAGTTCAAAAATTAAACAGAAGCACTTGTGTTCTGGTGCTTCTCTTTTCGTATGCAGTCTCCTTCAATCTACTATTCACTGAGTAACGTATTTTGGAATGTTTTCTTCTGGTCAAGTATGGGCTGCAATTACGAAACCATACTTTCCTTGCTTTAATGATATTTGCATTACTCTGATTAGTTTGTGCGGTGAGCTCCTGCCCTCGATGCGTAGGCACTACTTTATGTGAAGCCAATGGAAGCTTTGGCTGCCTTAAGGATTATGGGTTAAGGCCCTACATTTGTACTGTTTTACGCCACTGTATGACCTAAATGAGATTAGAATAATAAATCCTGATTTATTATGAGGGTTTTATTTAGACATGTTTTGAGTATGAGGTCTGTGTCAGGATTAATAGTGAAATCTAACATGCCCAGGCACAGAGAAAGCCCAACAATGAAAGGACATTTCTTTCCCTTGAGAAAACTGGTTCCCAGCCCTCTGTTTGGCTTTTAACAGAATTGCTAAATGTTGAATGGCGCAGAGACGCTGGATCCCAAAGATGGTGACGTAGACCATGACTTGGAGATGAGCCCATTCCAAATGAAGGACAGAAGTATCCCATCAGCAGTATATTCCAAGTCTAAGTACTTATGCTCTGCAATGCAGTAGCATTCAAAAGGCTTCAAACAAGGTTCTCAGAATCCAAAGACAAAGAAGAAATTTCAGGTTCAGGATTTATTGGCTAATTCATCCATCATGTTGAGCAGGCACAGGTTTAGGTGCCTGCCCTGCAGTTAAATCAGATTGCTGAATCTGTTCAAAGGGAATGTCCATTTTTTTCAGCGTCCTGGCTTAATTCTTAGGCGCCGAAGGTGTGTGCTTACACCGCATAGTTAAATTTCTCTGTTCTAACAGTCACATTGCAAAAGGCTTCAGAGGAATTTGTGTTTTCAGAAGATTATTTAAATTGAAATGAGCAGAGTGCAAGGAATTTAGCCCGTACTTTTGTGGGACACAAAATGAAAAAAGACGAGGTGTAATTGTTGTGACAAACTTGGGTGAATTAAATAGTCAGGAATTCCACAGCATCTCTACCCTTTGCCTAATTCAGAGTATTAATACTCCCACTCTCCACCCGATACTTGACATATCTTGTTCAACATTGGATTTCTGTCCCACTTATTTTTTTGAGTAGAAATAGGAAGAATTATTTACTTCAAAATGTTGTTGACTTTTGTAATCATAGGCTTCATGGGGTGCAGAGAAAAGAAAATGTTGAACCAGAATACCAGTTTATTTTTCTTTGGTTTGGCAAGAGGTTTATCTGACAACCTCTCCTGGTATGTCTCAGCTGGGGTGGAACTGAATGGAATAGCCTCACAATTTTGCAGATTGTGATTTTGAAGAAGGATCCAGCTGTGATACTGTATTTAGTACTTCAGGTTTAAACCATGAGAGCCTGGTAGTTATAAGAAGCACAGTTCAAGAAATCATGAAGCCTCAAAAGAATTAAAAACCTGCCCATGTAACTGAGGACAAATTTTCTGGACTACCATAGTATAAAATCAAACATGAAGATGGCTCAGTATCTAACAAAATCTTACATTACTTTATTTTCTTCACTTCCCGGAAGTCTATTTTTCTGCAAAACCCCTTCTAAAAGACTTTTAGACCTACACACCAGTGAGAGCCCTTCGTTGCAGAGTGCTAACTTGCCAGCAAATTCATTAACTGCAATTGACATCAAAGATGAGAACTCAGACCTCCTTGCACAGGAGCAGGGGCAGCAGTTTGACTTGGAGGGTCCAGACACTTCATGTTATCTACTTTTGTTCATTTTATGTCGAATAGCGGTGTGACAGCCTAGATAAGCAACTTTTTGAACACTGGAGGTTCACTCAAGTTTGTTTCTTTGAACAATGACCCTTAGAAAGAAAACAGTAATGCAAACAGATTGTTTGGACTTGCCCAACATCCCTAGACAGCAGCAGGAGCATGCTGAAGACCAAGCAGTGGCTGAACTTCACAAGCACTGGAGAGCTGCACAGGAAATTTGGTCTATTAAGAAGTTTCTTGTAATGCTGCAATGCGGAGTTTCACAACCAACCTTTGCTCACCTATGTCAAGGACACGTGTCTGGGGCACAGTCTGTGTGACCACTGTTTTTGCTGTCCCTTGGCAACAGCTGACCAAGGCAGCAGCAGTTTACAACACACTCCCACAAAGCATGAGTTGGCAGTCGCATCCACAAGGGCACTAAACCAGCAGTTTGTTGAGAGGAAATAGATTCCTGCTCCTCTGTACATTTTATAGAATACTTCAGGCATGTGGCAGTGCTAAAATCCTGGTGTCTCTTGCTGAAGGAATGCAGTGGAAGCCTTTACTCCAAGTAGAAGGTTAAAGTCTTATAGCACAAGCTGTGAAGAGTTGTTATAGGTCACTGATAAAAAGCAGTACAGTGCTTATGGCCACCATGGGTTAATGTTAGCCGCAAGCATAATCAGAAAGTTTGTGCTGAGAGCAGAGAGGTGGTGTGTAACCCACTGAATTTATTCTTGCTGTACTCTGGCCTCTAGATAGTGTATATATGTGTTGTGGAGAATGAGGGATATGCAAGGCTGACCTACTAGTGGAACTGAGGAAAGCTAGGAAGATGTTTTCCTTGTCTTCTAGAAGGAAGTATGTAGCGATATTGGGGAGATGTTTTCCTGATCTGGGAGATGGAGCCTTCTGTAGTATGTATTGAAATATAATTTATTGTAGCCTATTTGTTATACATATTTTCTAAACTCGTGTTCAGGCCCTTTACCTTCCCTGTCTTTACCTAATGAACGTGCCTGAGTACAGACAGCTTCTCTGACAAACCTGCTTCAGCAGCTGCTCAGTTTTTCATGTTCTACCATGGTATCAAGTAAATTCACTCTTTTTTTGTTTGTTTGTTTTTGTTCCGGGAAATATGCAGGATCTAGGAGCACATGCTAATCTAAAACTAAATTCAAGTTTATTTATGCTGAAGCCATAAAAGTCTTTTTCTGCAAGCTGTAACATACCTCTGTACATGTACATGAATTTTAGTGCTTAGACATTTTTTTATCCTCTCTCGTCTTTCCCATATTCACTCTATGTTCTGTATATTTCTATACATAGTCAAATCGACAGTCACCCAATGCTGTGTATCACCCTGCTTCTGTAAGCTGTTTATCTGGGATTTCCAAGGCTGGCTGCTCCTGTTAAGGGTCTTAAAATCATATCTAGACACCTCAGTTAGTGGCCTGATTTATAGAAGCACTGAGAACCCACAAATCCCTTTGCAGTCAGTGGGACCTGAGTTTACTTAGCACCTTGAAAATCAATCTGCTTAAGTTTCAGTACCTAACCCTGTTGGAACATAGCTTTAAGGATTCAGTGTGTGTATTTTTAGGGCAGAATGGGGTTCACTTAGAGATCTTTTTAAATAGCTATCCCAATTTATATATGTTGTATTTATATTAATAAGCACAATTATAGTAATTGTCTTTTCCAACAAAATAATAGTTTTGAATTCCTCTTAGTGCAAGGCACTAATAATGGAAATCAATATTTTAGTTTATGGTGTCAGTTTCTGCATACCATGTACGTTGTGTTAGTTCTTTCCATGGGCTCTTCCACTACAGGAATCTTCTCACTGCTCACCAGACATGTGGGGTCCTCCCCAGGGATTGTTCTAGGTAATAAGCACTTCTTGTAATCAGCTTACTATAAATTACAGAGAAAAAAATGGCAGTGCTCCAGTCATAACCAAGGTATTTTTTAAAAACCTTGTTGTTTTATGGTACATGATGCTATACATGACCTAGACATGTATGAAGCATATGTCTAAACCATTCAGTTTCAGTTCTCACTTCTCACGCCTGTGAGTCAAACCCACCAGCCTGTTATAGCACCTATTAATTTATAGATTTTGTCCCAAGGGTACATCTGCACACTTGTGAGAAGGTGTGTCTGGTCAGCTGTTTCCACATTGATGACACATAACAACCAAGAAGAAAAGAACCTGTAGCTGGATGTATCCCTTGGTGAATTTAGATATTTAGGAGGGGTTTTTTTTCCTGTATATGCTATGTTTGGAAGTCCTGATGTGCCTTTTCTCCCATTCTAATGAAATATCTTGTTATAAGAAAAAGAAGAAACTGAGTGCATTTGATTTGCTGTGCAATTGTGTATTTCTTTATAAACACAAAGCCAAACTGAGCTTTTACAGCAATGCAATGCCAAGCTGAGCTGGTACAGCTTACTACAGCAGTTTGAATTTCATGAGTACTTGAAGTGCTTAAAATGATTTCTAACAAAATGCAGCTAAATAAAATACTTGTTAAACAGGAAACAAGACCCAAAAAAATCCTACAAAGATATGATTTGGCTGCCATTGGGAAAATGTCAGGTACTTGCTTCTTGTAGAAAATAGAACACTACTAAAGTCATTTAAAAGCCAGGTAATTTTCCTTAGGAAAAAAATTAGCAGTAAACTATTTAGGGGCTGCTGGATTTCTTTGTTTCTTAAGGATGGCAAAGATTTGTGCAGAGACATCAGCAAAGAGCAGATTTCTGAGCTGTTCCCTGCCAATTGCTGACAAAGGCAGTCCTAATGAATCATTCTGAATTGTGATCATGTGCTACCAGCCCACAGTGAGCTGCCAAAGAGGAAGTGCAGCTTGTTTTCTTTCATTTTCTTGATTCCTATGCTGTAGGAAGATGAAAGGAGAAGGAGGAGGAGGCAACAGCGGCAGCCAAACTTAAATAATTCTGACGATTCCTGATATCAAATGGAGGCCCCTGAGTGGGACCCACTGAAAAATGACACCCTTCCACCGACCCTGACGCCAGCTGTCCCTCCGTATGTGAAGCTGGGCCTGACCATTGTATATACTGTTTTTTATTCACTGCTTTTTGTGTTCATCTACGTCCAGCTCTGGCTGGTCCTTCACTACAGGCACAAGAGGTTCAGTTACCAAACTGTCTTTCTGTTTCTATGCTTGTTTTGGGCCTCTCTTAGGACAGTGCTCTTTTCATTTTACTTCAAAGACTTTGTCACGGCAAATTCTCTCAGCCCCTTCATCTTCTGGCTTCTCTATTGCTTCCCAGTCTGCCTCCAGTTTTTCACCCTGACCCTGATGAATCTTTACTTCACACAGGTAAGCAACAGATATTTGGTTGATTAAATCTAACAGAGTGATAAAATCTTAGTATGTAAGCTTCATGAGAAAAATGTAATTTATAAATGCACCTTTGCAATGCAAAAAGCAAATTTCAGTTGTTTAGTTGGATATTTTAACTTTTGGTCTATATGCAAGTGATCAGTGTTACAATGATACCAGAGCCTGAAGTGATTACTGCAAGAATATCAATTAATATGGCTACTGTCTATAAAATGGGTGTCACTTAATTTAAAGGTTGGAGAAAAAATGTATAGGACAGCTTGGAATTTGGACACCCAAAATGTCATTCTATTATTATGCTTTATTATTATTATTAGACTTTATGACCCTCCTGGCTTACCAGGCTTTATCTCTGTGTGCAGTCAGAATTATAATTTCTGATTTTGCCAGCAACAACCCTGTGCTCTCAGCTTTTCATAAGTTAGCTAACATGTTTCTGAGCGAGATTTCTATTATGTGCGTAACAATTAGAACTGTTGATCGAGTCCTGCTGTGGGCTCAAATTTCTGTAACAATCTGTATTGCAAACAGCCTTGGCTCTGGACCACAATAAGTGCTAAGTGCTGTGGACACATACACCCTCTATTTCAAGGACTTTCTGATGTAAAGGTAAATTAGCTGTATAGTGGAGGAAAGGAAATAGTATCTCCATTTCAGGAAGAGGTTGTGAGAATGTATCTGTGCCACAGACAGTGTAGAAGCCAAAGGAGTTAGGCTACACAGTGCTCCAGGTTTTTGCAGCTAGAATTGCTTGGAAATATTTATGGTGAGCTCGGGTATCTTGCACTTGGCTGAAGGATGGGATATTGGCATGCTGAGGCAAAGAAAGGCTGCTGGGCTTGCCTGAGATCTCACAGGAAGCTTATAGGAAGGCAGAGACTGGATTCTTTATCTCCTCAATCCCACTGTAGTGCCCGGAGCAGGATGCCAAGCCTGCACTCATGTGGCCCTGATCAAAGTCCACTTTCCCAGTGCAGGAGCAGTTGGTCAGGAGAGCATCAGCACCCCTGGGGCACACCAGACAGTGCTCAGGATGCTTTGGGTGTTGCTGTGTGCCCCACTTGTACTCAGCTCGGTGCCTGGGGCTGGTGCTTCTGTAGTCACTGTGGTGTTTAACAGTGCTCTGTAGTGATGTGAGGCCTTCTCAGGTCTGAACAGCCTGACTGGAGACATCAAGCTGCATGGAAGGGCTGCTATCCCACATCTAAAAAAGCAGCAATGGTAAGCATGACAGCTGTAAGAAGATCACTTGAGTTGTAGAGGGTATTAAATACTTAGGACCACATACCCAGTTTTGTGCTTAGGTTTGGTTTTATGGGTTCAGTGTCTTAAATGCCTGTTAACTCGCCCTGCTCCACTCCCCAGTACTTGAGATATATTAAAGGATTACAGGAACCTTTCATCTGCATCCTACTCAAATCCAGCTCAGGCATGTGGTGACCTATGCTTTATCCCACAGCTACTGTGAGAGTCATTTGATAACTGTGCTGTTTCCCAGGGCCAAATGTCCATCACCACATTATCCATCCCTTCACAGTGCTGGGACTAAGTCATAGCCTTAGGTCAGACTCTTCCCTCAGACACACATGTAGGGCTGCTGTGGAAGTCTGGAGGCAGAATGCAGCATCCTGGCTCTTGGCTGAGAGAAGCCTGGACTGGTGCAAGCACAGAGGGGGCACAGCAGTCTGTGCAGTAGAGTGTCAGCACTCAGGAGGCTTAGTGCTGCAGGTGACATTCCTTTTGTCTAAGGAAGATCTAAAAAGAGAGCACACAGAATGCACACATATGGCCTTTTAACTTATTTTTAGCATTGTTGCCTGATAGCGTTCAGGAAGTACAAGTCAGTGGTTGGAAACAGAAAAAATTCTAAGGCTGTTGGTTCTGCCTTTGAGACAGAATTCCTGCTTTGTCATCCTGAGTTCTCATGATCTTCCTCTGAGCCCCTCTGAAAAAGAGTGGAAGAATTACCTGTGTTGACGAGCTGTTGTGAGGTTTCTGAAACAGTATTTGCAAGGGACTTTCAGAGTTTGTGATGTGCGTCATCATTTGGGCCACTGTAGACAGACATAAGATTAGTATTGCTGTTTGCTCTCGAGCTAGTTTCTGTCAGTGAAATTTAACCTCAAATATCTCCCCAGCTGAAATAAAGATTTAAGAAATACAAGCACAGCCATTGTACAAATATACGACACAGAATAAGTGCATATATTTTTAATTCACTGTTATTAATTCTTTACTTCTAACCATTAAAAGGTGGTTTGGCTTGAAATTCAGCATCTTGTATTTAATGCTCATCTAGCTTTCCACAGCAGGCAAGCAAGAACTAGTGTGAAAGGGGTGGAGAGAGAAAATTTTGTTTTCACTAATGGCTTATAACTTCACAGACCTGTTTAGAAACAACTTTCATCCTTTTAATTCTCTAGAAGGCAGGCAAAGAGGGTCTGCAGCTGCATCTCGGTGCATGAAACCCTGCTATTTCACTGGTGCTTAGCTAGAGGGAAAGAAGTGATCTCTATCTAGTATAGGGACAGAGCACTGCAAGAGACCCTATGGGTCTCTGGAATTCACAGGTTTTTATTATCTGCTGTACAGCACCCACCATTTCTAACTGTGGCACTGCTGGGGAAACTTTTCAAAGTAGATGTGAGAAGAAAAAAAGCAATTCAAAAAATACTGCAAATCCTTCTGGCCAAACAAAAAAAACTCACTTGGCAAGTGCCTGAGGGCATTTTTCAGAATAATAAGCACCTTTGAACTTGACAGAAAGTTAGCCACAACTATTCTCTTTTTTAATGGGTATCCCAAAGCAATAGGGAATTTCAACTGTGCTTTTTATGTGTAGCAAGATAAATAAGCCCTGGTGACGTCAGCACAGCAGAGTTTTGTTCCCAGACTTGAGCATCAGCAGCTGCAGCAGCAGAAGCTCTAGTGTGTTGGGGTAGGTTGCTGAAACAAGGGACCTATGAACAAAAGGGAAGTTAGAATTAAAATAGTTTTGACCCAAAACAAGGCATCTTTGGATTAAGAGCCAAGTTCAGGGCCCTTTGCTACAGTTTTAATGCCCTACTTAGGGCAGAATAGAAAGGGTGCTGCAGATAAGGCTTATAGAATATTAGTTCCTCTCAGATATCCCATACTAGAACAAATTCATGTGATTTCTAATGGAATAACTAAATCTATTAGAATTTGTTAATCCTGTGTCTGTATTCATTCTCTTCTAAAGAAAAATAATAGTGTGACCTACCCTCTCAGGAGGGTAGACCCTCTACCTACTTGGAAATCATTAAAATAAATCTCAAATGAAGATGAAATCCAGTAGCACTTCTGTAAAACAGTAGCACAACACCAGCAAGTAACTGCACTGTACCAATCCAGAGCAACTCCCTGATGCTGATCCATCAGATAGGGAGCCAAAGTGCATTTCCACCTACAGACACCAAAAATCCCATAAATATGCTTGCCTCACATATGCAACTTCCAAGGGTTTATTTTGCTGCTTAATATTATATTTTCCAATTTAAAGTGGAAAAGACAGTGAGGATCCCAGGATTTGGGTACTCTTTTATTTATGTCCTGCTCACCTAAATCCTCCCTGCCCCTGACAAGGGGTCGTTGAGGTGAGTCTTCAGGCTTTACAGTTAGTGTTGTGGTCAAAAGAATAAAGAGGCTCTGGGAAATAAAATAAGTTGCCTTTTTTGGTCCATGTGAGGGGTGGGCAGAGAATGACTTGCTTCACTTTGTCCTGTTTGCTCAGACTTTACATTTCCCTGGGGAACAGAATACAAATGAAGCAGGAGGGAGGCTAGGATGGAGGGTTACAGACTCAAAGAGCAAGGTCAGGACCAAAGACCGTGAGCTATAAATCTCACGGAAAATCCCAGGCCTCCCCTGCTGCCAGGCACAGAAAACAGTTTGGTGGGCTCTAGGTTCTGTCATCAGGTTGGGAACTTCTCCAGGACCCAGGGAAAGTAGTGCTGAGCTAAAGAGCTGTGAGACAGTACGGGTGGAGAAGGCTGGTAGGCAGATTTTACTTCTCCTTCCTCTTTGCTAACCATCTTCCCTTTTCTTTGGCATCCAGATTGAGAAGCTTACCCTGCCTCCCAGGCAGTGCTGATAAAATCAGGGACTTTCAAATGAAGAGAAGTTGTACAGAGTAAGACAGTTCAGAGGAGAGTTGGCCATGCCAGAAGAGCATGGCAGGGTGGGCTAAAAACAGCACAAGGCTTTCAGAGAGTTTACATGTGGAACCAGAGTGCATGTTAGCTCTGGGAGGAAAGCTAAGAAAATTTCTCATTGTCTGATTACTGGGAATAGCATTCCAGAAGTTCTCACCAGAGAGAAAACAGAGAGGGCTTTTGATTTAGGAAAACTTTTATTTTATTTTAGCAGAAATTAATAAATCATCTATTATAAAGCTTATTTTTAATTTAAAACATGCTTCAGATGTACATAGAACTACACAGGAGTCTAACTACAGATGGTAAAGCATCAGCCAATGTTTGCTGTAATATGTTGCCCTTGGTATTTTACCTACAGAAGACAAATTGCAATTGTATATTGGCTGGCTGTCAACATCTGACATGAAGAATGAGGTCATTTGACTTAGAAAATAATTTGATAGGAAAGATACACTTGAAAGTTTACTGTGGCTGTCAGTCCTGCAATCATCCCTGTCCTTTTAGTACTATTTTTACCAATTTATGGAAGACCGAGTATGGTAGTGAATCATGTTGTCTATGTCTGTAGGCCTTACAAACTGTGTAGAGTTTAGAGAGTAGAGGGAAAAGTTGCCTGTTTTGGGAAATCTGATCCAAAAGAAAAAATGAACTTGGAAGAAAGAGAGAAAGGGGAAGGTGGGCCTGGAACTGGAAGATACACAGCAGAAGAAAGGTATCTGTGCTGATGATGAGAGGCTCCTGGCCTGCATGAGGCTATGGTATATTTCCAGGTTTCAAGGGGAAGTTTGCATGGAGTATGACAGAGGAAGAGAGGCACTATGGTGAATGGAGCTGGGAAGGAAAAGTGTATGCTATGTTTCTTATAGGGTTTTTGAAAAGAGAAGTGGTAAATCTGAACTTCGTTCCTGTGCAGAGGGCCAGCTTGAGACATATGCAAGCATTTACCACATACCTGAGGATTTTTTGTAAGCTGAGCTGTAGCTCCTGTAAATGTGAATTGATCAGCTAGCACAGGAGGTACAGTAGAGGTTTGTGCCAGCCATCACATCAGTTCAGCTAAATCAGAGCATGGACATGAAAATTGCTCCAGGGTGGTTTTATTTTTCTTTTGCTTTGGGAATATCTGATTTGTCTTTGACAGCTGTTTCCCTGATGCTTATAGAGCCAAAGTGGCTCCTGATTAACTTTCATAACCGTAGCTGGAACCCCCATCAGCTAAAACAGCCTGGCCCTGTCAGCCTGCTCTGCTGCCCAGCAGCTCTGCAGAGCTCTCTGCAGTCAATCTGCTGATGGGTGCCCTGCCATCCCCACTCCTGGGGCCTGGTAAAATGTCTCTAAGGTCAGCTGTTTACATCAGTTCCTGCAATGGGAATTTTCCCTGGCTGTATGAAGAGATTTTTGGAGTCCCTTTGAACTGGTGCAGTTTTATATGCCAGACATATACCTCAGGGGAGTGGAGGAGGGGGTGTGAGAATCTCATTTAAGGTTTCCAACCCTTTGGCAGAAACACAGAATCAAAACACGATATTTCTCCTTCAAAGAACAAGCAGAAGGGGAAATACTTTTAAGACAAAAAAGTAACCCTTCAGACATAAGAAAATTAGCAAGGACTTTCACTGTGTTTTCATGGTTACTGTTCGTCTCGGGGCTCTCTGACAGATCTTTTTAAAAGATCCTTCCCCCTGTTTGCAGTTTAGTCTATTCTTAGGAATAGTCTGGTTTGCTCTGGTTTGCTGGAAGACTTACTTAGATGACTCAGATATTGACTGGAAGCTTTCTCAACACTGTTGCGAGGAGTGGCCATTGAGCAACCAGTCTCTTGAGCTAAATGTCTGCTGAAAGCAAAAAGCTGCACCCACGTATGTAAGGTATATTGAGATCAGCTTCTGACATCCTTACTCCCACTGAACAATCCTTTACTCCATGATAATCACACTGCTTCCAGAAAGGCTACTCATGAACTGAGGCCCCATCAGTGTTTAAGTGAAGGTGGCAGAATTTGGCTACCTGTACTCCTGCCTAGCAGTGAATTGGTAAGAATTCTCTCATGCCTTACACTGTAGCTTTTATTCTATATAGCTTTTCTTTTTTTTTTTTTGGTACAATGTTTATTTTCTTTCTTAAGGGTCATTTTGCTCTGAAAATTTCATAACATTTATCACCTGGGACAGGTTCACCAAACGTAGAATCATCGTAACAGCTGTTTTGGTGATCTTGAATCTTGAGATCCTGTGGCATCTGCAGCAGGAGCATCACATTTGGTTTTACCTAAGTTATCCATGGTGATTTTGCTGTGTAGTGGTCTTGGGTTGGTTTATGTGACAGGACTGCTTTGTGACTTAATAGGGATGAGTAGATAATTTTTGGGGAACCACTGAAGATGGTATTTAGGAACTTGACATTTGCTAGGTTTTGTGAACCCAGAACAACTTGTTGCCCATTGAAAATTGCTTGTCTTGTGAGAGGCTCTGAACTCTTCTATTCAGTGCAAGTCCTAAAAGGTGTCAAAATTAATGGTACAATGTGTGTAAGTGCTACTCACAACAGGTGAGGATTGTGGAATGGCCCTAGAGACAAGGATTACTTGTTTAGTTTCACTGAGGTCAGGAATCTGTTCCCTCCAGCTTGCTCACAGTCTCTCCCAGAATAAGCAGGGTAGGCAATAAATCTTGTACAAAACGTATCTGGGAAGTATTTTGAACCTAATCTCTTCTCTAAAAGTTACAGCTACTCTTTATGCACAGCAAATGTGCAGAACATTCACAAGCCCCTTGTACTTTATCTTTCAAAAGCAAGTAAGTAAAGCAACATAAAACTTCTTCCTGAACTCCTGTGAGATTTCACAAACCAGGAATTTGGAGAATGAATCACAGAAATCTTCTATAAGAAATACTGCCAGAGATGCTATCTATTTGAAAACAGTATCAATGGCTGCAGAATATTTTTAGAGAATTTTTTCCCCCAAGTTTTCAATTTTGTTCTCAGTTTGCTGAAAAACTCAGTGTTCTCTGCTGCTTCAGCTAGTGCTAAGCAGGCTGATGCGTCACAAAAATAATTTCCATGTCAAGGCATCTGTTTATGGTGAATAGGAGTTAAATGACAAGTTGTTCCAGGAGCTCTGGAACAAGTAGAGCCTGATTTTCTCCAGATCTATGTCTCATGATTGACTCTCAGTTGTTCCCATAACTAGAGAATTTCTTACAATATTTCTCTATGCAGACTCTCTCATATTGGGTGGTGTGTAGAATCATTATGTAGGGGTGTTCTCACAGAGGACATATGTCAGATACATTTATAGAGTTCCTTGTTTCTTTTGAGTCATTGATTTTTAGAAGGGTGATAAAGGATCATGTCTTTGATATTTCAAGCATTTTCCCATCAGTTTTCTGAAGTATTTTAAGATTAGTAAAGGACACATCAACAGATTGACAGGCAGGCACATGTCTACAGACACACTGGGATCATGTAAGTCCTGTTTCCTTGGGAAAGCCTAATAATCATAGCAAATATTATGCAAACATTACTAAAGGGCATGCAAAACCAAGTTAAATGGATAAGATAGGATAACTTGAAGACAAAATGATTAGGAAGCAACCCAGAATAAGTCATACAACATGGGGGTTTTGTAATACTAATAACCAGTGTGCTTTGGTGTTGATTTAAATGAACATTTATAAACTGAGTTTGTTTGGAAAACCATGCTAGCTTATAAAAAAGCAGTGATACTTTCCTGTAATTCTTTAATAAATATCATACAAAATATGGTAATGTGTTTTTGTATAATTTCTCATGGTGGTTAAACACCTGTGACTATTGGCACCTGGCTGCATTACAGAAAACTTGTCAGTATTTTATCTCTTCTCTTACAGCAAGCTAACTGCTGGGCCTGACCTCTCTCTCCATAAAAGCACATATTGTTGTATAGTGAAGAAATAGTCATCAGATGCTAAATAATACCTCAGAGTAAAATAATGAGTTTGGCTCTCGATGACACCTTTCTGGCAATGTAACATGAATGGAAATGTGTACATCTAAATTCAGGCCAGGGTACTGTGATGGGCTTTTCATGGGAACAGAGCATTGAACCTCATGTGAGGTGATTGTTCTGTGTGAGGGACATGTACTGTTAGGTCATGTAAGAGCCTATAATAATTTCCCTCTATGACTGTACTGGCATTAATCCTCTTGTTAATACTGGTATAAAGGACCTTATTCCTAAACCAGAGTAAGTGAAAATAATAGTATAGACAATTTGTATACAAGTGCATCTGATCACCTGCTCAGTGGTTCTAATACTTTGCCTAGAGCTTGCCTGCCATGGGTAAGCAATTAATGCAAATCTGTTATGTAATGAAACCTGTCATTACATTTCTTGTGACCTGTGAGACAGAATTGCTGCGAATCACAGTGTCTTTCTTTCCTGACATGTATGCTATATCTGATGTAATTTTTTTTTTGTTTGTTTTGCAGGTGATTTTCAAAGCTAAGTCAAAATATTCCCCAGAGCTACTGAAATACAGGTAAGAACTATGCAAACATTCAATATGGTAAAGAAGAGCAGCTGTGCTGTTTGAGAAACATCTTTTCTAATTTGTTGTGTTCATATCTCAGCTATTCACATTTGTATACCAATGTTTTATGATGATGGTTCTGAAGCCACCTTCTTCCTATGACCTTTAGGAGACTGTGTCCTTTCCCAACACAAGGATCATTTCTAGACATATATTTCAGGGGCAAATATTTCAAATGCAAGCAGAAAACACCCGCCCTGGAGATTTGTTTGCTGGTTCTTAACATTCGTATTTCTAGGTAAATTCAGGTCCAATGCTAAAGAAGCAGAGTGATGTTTTGCTTTTTTTGACAGGAATGACTGGGAGTGGGTATGTTTTAACCTCTGAGGTCAGTGGTAATAAAAGTCTTAAAAGTTTTGGGAAGATGAGAGACAAGCTGTGAAGGGAAAGAGCTAGGGAGAATGGATTCAATTGGATGATGTGTTTGGAAGTTTATAGATAACCTCCCCTGACTCCATAGGGTTGAGGTTATGGTAGATTTGCATTTAGGTGGAGAGATTTCTTTGGCATCTTGTTGAGGAGAAGAAGCTGTCAGGAAGTACTTGAAAGAACCCCAAAGGGCAGTAATGTCCAGAAAGCTAAGGAAGAGATCAATGAATTAATGTTTGTTGTGGCAACGCTTAAAAGCCTCAGTTGGGCAATGTTGTTTAGAAGGAGGGGGGGAGAGAGGTTGTCTCCATTCTAAAGAAAGAATTTATAATATGAATTCAGGATAGGAAAACAGAATAATTTGAAACGGCAATCTGACTTGTTACTTGCTGACTGTTAAGAGAATAGAGTACTGTATCAACAGGGCAAATATTAACACTGTCCTTGTCCTAGAAGGTTTGTTATCCTACTGGGTTTTGAAACAGCTTGGGAGACAATAATCTGGACCAAGCTTCAGGAACCATGTTTGGTATAATGGCAGTACAGTGAAAGCAGGCTTGGAGTGGGCAATGCTTGGGCTGGTGAGGGCACGGGAAATGCAGGGGGTGATGGCTGACTCCAGTATGTAGACTCTAGGCTGAACTGCAGCTTTGAACCCCCCTTTTTCACTCTGGTTTCTGTGGGCAGAAAATCCAGGAGTATGGGCTGGCAGACAAGCAGAGCAGATGCCAAGCAGGTCCCCCCAGTGCAGACATGCCTGCCCCTGATGGGGAGCACAGGCAAGAAAAACAAAGATCGCTTTGCACAGAGCCTGGGCTGCAGGTCAGGGTGGCACAGAACTGTCTGGGAACAGGTTCCTGACTGGCTTTAGAGGTGAGAGGTAGATACTTTGAACCTCATTTCTTACTGGTGCTTGTGGCAAGGCTTTATTCCTGAAAATTGCTTGAAAATGTCTTCCTTGAAGCACAGGGAGATTGTGATATTTAGTCAATGTCTATGACTACATTAGCATCCTGCATGTAGCTCTTGGGGCATTTGTGTTCCTAAATACTAATGTATTGTGGCTAGAATTACTCATTATCCTCCCCACAACAGCTCCATGTCCGCCCTGACTCTTCCCTACTGGATTTCTAATACAAATCACGCTTGGGTCTGGGCTAGCTTTTTCTTTCTTGCTCAGTTCAGTTGCTAAGGGTTTTCAGTTGTATTTTGTTTTAAGATCTAGATGTCTTAGCATGAATGTGGTTAGTCTGTCTAAAAGAGCTGTGTTAATAAAGCTGACCTCGTTTCGTATCTTACACAAGGCAATTGAAGTGGTGTAGTATGTGCACACTCACAGAGGAGGTTCTGAATTGTAATTGGAACAAGTTCATGAAAGAACATAGACTCACAGGGTGGTTTGTGTTGGAAGGGACCTTTAAATATCATCTAGTCCAACCCATGTCCCATGGGCAGGGACATCTTTCATTAGATCAGGTTACTCAAATTCTGAGGGAGAGATGGATGATGGAAAAATGCAAGGCCTACAGATGGGTCTGGAATCTGGACTTTATGATTTTTCCCCCCATTTTCTTTAATAAATGTCAAACCTTATTGCCTGGTATTGTCATTTTTGCAATAGATAATGGCAACATAAATGGGGCAACTGAGAGGTAGAACTGCGGTCTATATATTGATACAGGTCTCAGAAATCAGAATCATTTCAGACAAAACAAACAAACAAACAAAGAAACCAAAACAAAAAAATAAAAACAAATCCCAAGAAAACCCTCCAAAAAACCAAAAAACCTGTCAGGTATCCAGAGTCTTAATCAAACTTTATTCAGCACAGCCTCCACAATATTAGTAAAAGAACTCAAGGTGAAGCCTGTGCTGGCCCAACTGAATATTTAAACAGTCCTTCTTCGTGTCTCCCTCGGCTTGGGTATTTCTTACTGTCACTGGGTTTGGATGAGGCTTGCTGTGCTATGTGTGCATGTCTTGTTACACACAAGCCTCAGACACTGCATGGCTTTAGAGGAAACCACATACAAAATGCAGTACTTTCAAACAGATTTTCTTGTTAAACAAGGCAAAGCTCACAGCATTTATCTGAGGCTTTATTTTCAGCTAAAAAAAACCCCCAACTTCGGGGTGCATTCAGCCTGACACTGAAAAAACAGAACACCCTGGCATGTGTCTTCCCTAGCCAAACCAGATTACACACAGCTTCTTTAAAGACTAGTCCCAAAGTGGGCATTACACACAATAGGCTTTTGAACTTTCTCTTGCACTTTCACTGGTGCAATCTGGAAGCATCTCTCCTGCCCTGCTTTTCTGTTTTCTATAAAACTCCATATGCTTCTTCATGCCTTATAGGTGCCCTTGTAGTTGAGTTGTAAAGACTGCCTTTAATCTGCTGAGATCCTGAAACCTCCCCTAGAGAGACAGCCTGCATCTCCATCAGTGCTTATCCATAAATTCAGCAACAATGCTTCTATTGTCGAATCAGGCAGCCGTCTCCGCAGCCACATCATGTTAATAAGGGGGTTGGAAGACCATTATCTGAAGAGCTGCACAACTGACTGGCCACAACAGCTCACCCTGGCACATATGGGAGTGTGTGGGCACAAAAGCTTGACAGTGCCTTTTTTTTTTTTTTTCTTTTTTTTTTTTTTTTTTGCTAAAGTCTGCAAAGGAGGAGCCTGGCCTGGAAGCCTGTCAGCCTTGCTGGTTGCAAGCCAGCTTGATGCTGCATGCCAGCATGCAGGCTGTGCTGCAGCACAAGGTGCTTCTGGCTAAGGTGAGCAGAAGGAGAGTGTGTGCTTACTGTCCCACAAGCAAGGCAGCATGGAAGAGTGTGCCTTTCCTCATAAGCCTCCAAAAGGGGATTAGAGATGGGACTTTGGGAGGGAGAGGGAAGGAAGACATGTGACAACTATTTAAAAACCTTTGAGGTACTAATAAAAACTGTGAAATGTACCACCATTACAGAGGAAACCATGTGAGAGAGGGGCTTCAGGACTGCAATGCTTCCAGCATTAGACTATGAGGTTTAAAGGAACTACCTCCAACTGCTTATCCTAAAAACAGAGCCCTGCCCTGGAAAGTTAAGAATGAGCACAATCTTCCTGCTGAGAGGGAATTTCCGTGTCTGGCAAGGGAAAAACAGCATCCTTGCTCACTGCCAGATATAGCTGGAAAGAAGGGCATTGATTCACAAGCTTTTAGGCTTTCAGTTCTCCCTGTAACATATTTAAAATGTCTCAAAGGTAGATCTCCTCCTTTCTTGATCTCTGAAGATCAGCCAGCTATGCTTCAGCTTTGTAACTGCATTGATGCTAACCCAAAAGAATATGAATGTGTGAAAGGAAAAGATCCCCACTGGGTAAAGTACTTTTAAACAATCAGAACTGGATTCCTCAAGGACGGTCTGTATGTTTGTTGTCAGCCAAATTCAAAGTTCCCAACAGGCATGAAAAGCTGTGGCCAAAACCTCTTGTTCAGTGACTGCAGATTATGAACCTTATCTGTAATTGCCTTGGTCAGCAATGATAATGAGCTAAGCAAATACCTGAAGTGGAAACGTGGGGGTTTTTTTGGTTTTTAAGTGGAAAGCCCCACAGTTCTATGTAGGCATAAAGAAGAATTGGAAGCAGTTTTTCTTGATTATGTGGTATACTTATATTCTAGGTATCAGTGGTGGGTAGGTGGGAAAAAAGCCAGATGGATAAAAACAGCCCTACTCCTGGGCTTCTGTCTGTCACGTTTCAGTTCCAGGTCTGCTTCTGTGGTTTTCCAGGCTTTTTCCTGGCCTAGATGTCAAGATGCCAACCCAGAATCAATATGCATAGTTAAATTTCTTCGTGTTTCTTTCAAGAGGTTGACCATGACCAAGTAGTTTAGGAAAAGAGACAGAGAGGGATGCTAGGGAGCCAGTAACTTGGAGACTTTTTTTGCTGTTAGACACTTCCCTGATTTAATATGAAATCTGATGGCAAATATTAGCAGTCAGTGATACTTTATATGGCAGTGGTGTAGTATGCTGAGGCTCAAAACCGGTCTGTTCCAGGCAACTCAAACTTTGGAGTAGTTTCTCCTGTCAGTGAATAGGCAGAGGGTTTGTACCGTATATGAAGTGCATGAACTAAGCAGGTACATGTGTATTTTAAGTAGTTTTCAAGAACTGTGCTGTTGTATTTCTGCTTCAGTCTTCCATGTTTTGCTGCTTGATATTAGTTTCTTTTCCTACAGCTTGTTGTGTAACTCTAAAAACAGGTTTGAAATGAGCTAGGTTAATCTCTCCAGCAATCTGGAGCACTTTGATTTTGGCTCAGGCAGCTGGTTACTCCATCAGCTGTGGCAGCCCAACATGTGCAGATTTCATTTCTCAGAGTGCAACTTCCATCTCATGACTGACACTTGCTGAACAATGTTGCTAAAATTGTTTTCTTCTCACTCTCCCAGGTTGCCCCTCTACCTGGCTTCTCTTTTCATAAGTCTCCTCTTCCTCTTGGTGAATTTAACATGTGCAGTATTGGTGAGGACCCAGAATTCAGAGAGAAAAATCATTGTCTCTGTCCGGGTGGCAATTAATGACACATTGTTTGTGCTGTGCGCTGTTTCCCTCTCCATCTGCCTGTATAAGATCTCCAAGATGTCTTTAGCCAACATTTACTTGGAGTCCAAGGTAAGGTACATTTTCAGTTCTTTTCAAGAACCTTCTGAGATATAATGGCAGTGTGAGGCAAAGCCACACAGTTCTTTAGATCTCCTGAGAGCTGGAGGCCTTAAATGTCACAGCCTGCACTTGGCTGTTCCTGTTCAATATATGCATTAAATACTAAGTGGTAGAAAGGGAGCTTTTGGCTAAAACAAATGATCCTAAATATGTATTTTTGAGGCAGATTTTGCAGAACTTATTGGCTGGAGTTTCTCACAGCTCTTTTTCAAGTGGATACTGCTTTCTCCAGGTCCTTTGTCTGAAGACCACTTCATTTCAGTACTGCTACATAGAAGTGACCTATACTTCAAAATTCTTCAGCTTGTCAAATCACTAAGTTAACTCTTTAAGGTAGCAGCATGCTGAAGATAAGCCAGACAGAGAAATATTAATTTCCCTTTTTACATTTGCATATTCTTTTATATATTCATTCCTATAAATGAGAATGTGTTTTAAAAGAATACATCATAACTTAGTCAGCTGGGAAAAAAGAGTAAGAAGTGTCTCCTATTACTCTACAGGATGTTCTTTAAGGACGTATTGTTAGGTTTACATCTTTGGACACATTCAGTGGTCAAGGAACTGGGTGGCATCATGTAAGCATGCAGTGTTTATTATAAAATCATTGAAGATGTTTTGTATCTATAAATAATGAAACAGGGCTTTCAAGGTCCTTGCATTTGCAGTAGACAGTTAAATCTTAAATTATGAGTTTAACCAATAACACATTGCCGTTACCACAACAAATCCTTTAAAAATCCAAGTTTCAGTTGCTGTTTAGAAAACCTTATCATGAAATTCCTCTCTCCATTTACTTAATCAGATGAAATAAGTGCATTTCCTGTTTAATCAAATCTGGCTGTACTGCACAGCAACTAAAAGTTCAGGGCTGAATAGAAGATTTAAAAGCACAGCTTAGTTTTAGCCCTTGGTTGACCAAAGGGCATTGGCAATGGATTATTTTTATCAGTAAGAAAAGTTTTTTTCTGCTGCAAACCACAGGAGCATAAATCTCTGTAACAAAGCAATGTTAACCTAAGGGAGGCATTGATTCTGGTTTTGTTTGGTTTTGGTTTTTTTCTGTTTTCTCCTCCTGCAGGAAGCCTTTCTTTCCTTCAAGCTATTTCACAAACCCAAAGAATCTCTAACATTATTTCAGGCAGGAAAGAACAGAACACTTAGCTGATGAAAGTCTGAATGTGGAAATGAGAGCTAAAGAGAGCTTTGATCCGCCTTTCTGCTGACTTGAAAAAGGAGTGCCTCTGAGGACTTGCAGTAGGGTTTGTCTGCACATACTTCAGGGATACAGATGACTGAAACTGGCAGTGAATAAAACATCCTGTTTTTATCTGCTACTGTTATGCCAAAAAGCTAGTTAAGAGAAGAAAAATCCATTCTCTGTAGTGATATGACAGAAATAGTGTTGGAGATAATCCACACTCCGTGGTGCATGTAGGTAGGCATCAGTACTGGCAGCCTTTTATTTGCATCTCCCATCTGCTGGCACATATCTTCTGACCACATATGAAAACACATTCATCTCCATGACTGGCATTGGGAACATTGGTGCTCTGTGCCAGGGCTATGCCAGCACCAAGGAGGTGCACGGCCCTGCCCTTAGATGCTGACTTGGGCCAGTTCTGTGGTGGCCAAATGCATCATGTGGTGGGACACACTACCAGCTTGGGGCTCCCCTTCTTTTCTGCAGGGGTCTGTGACTGAAAAATGATTCCTCTGGATTTAGTTTGGCTGCTGCTCTCTCCCTTCCCCAAACCACAAAGTATGTTTGGCTGGAAGCAAAACCAGGACACTTTTATCCCCTTTTTTTAATTTGGTGGGATGGAAGTTTGTTAATTGTTTACATATTTAACTATTAACTATTAAAGAATGAGAGCTATGTAGGGAAATCTACACAGGGAAATACCGACCCTGTTCTGCTCTTTGCTTCTGCTATCTCCAATCTGTAAATGCCACTGAGCTGGGATATGGTATGTGCCAGTCAGCAGCTTCTCTCTGCTCTCTCACCCTCAGTTTCCATGGCAGCATCACTGACTTGTTGGTGTCGAAGGAGAACAGAGAAGTGCCTAGCAAACGTTTCCTCTTTAAAGCATTTCCTGCTTGCTGGTATTGCCGCAGCTTTCGCCACTGCCTGCTATGGATCTGGCTTTAAATCCTGAGTAGCTGCAGTCTCTTGGCTCACTCCTGATATGTCTGCAGGTTATGGCCTGGTTAATGGTGGTGTTTCCAGGCTGTTGCAAGCTGGAATTCAGAGACATTGACTGCACGAGGTATTTTTGGAGCCTAGCTCTTCCCTGAACTAGTGTTATTTTGCTGGGAAAAGAGGCAAACCTGTTTTGCCCAAGCTTTTTTACATACTCCCTGAGCTCCTCATAATTTATGCTCACTGGGGAGGTCAGACTGAGGAGCTGGGTTGACAAAGCTGCAGGGTCAATAGCCAAGAGCGTAGATGAGCAGCACTGGAGCCCAATGCTCTCCTGAAGTCCAGGAATTCAGGACATGGTGGCTTGGTGAGTCTCCCTGATCTTTCACTAGCCCTTCTGCTATGCCTGCACTACCCACCACAGTGCTTTGAACCTCTGCCCCTTGGCTGCAAACCTGGAAGCAGTGTGTGAGCAGAGGGAATAGGATGCAGACTTTCCAGTCTCCTGCACTGGTTTAAAAGATCTTGTGGCAGGGAGGAGCAACTTCTCTCTTGGCCTCGCTCACACAGATGAAAGGAGCCCATCCTCCCAGTGTGGGTCTCTGCCAGGAGAGGGAGAGGGCAGGGCTAGTGAAGCAAATGACTGCAAGGCAACTTTACCTCTAAATGCACACAGCACTTTAACCCATCTTTCCTCCTTCAGCTGTGCAAAGCACTATTCCAGAGCAAACTACAAAGGATTTTCTTTGAGCTTCTTTCAAAGCCAGCCCCATTTTCGTACATCTGCCTGCCTCTGTGATCAGACTCGCACAGGTCTCTGTAGCCATGGCTCCTGGATTCCTTCCTTCCTTCCTGCTACAACCCCTGTGCTGGTGTCTCAGCCCCTGACAGTGACCCTCCCAACATGACACAGTGGTCAGGCACTTACTCCTCTCACTGGATCAGGCTCTTTTCCCCTGCCCTGTCCAATTTTCTCTCTAAGGTTCAGGAACTGTTGCAATTTCACCCTTGCAGTCCCATTCCTCCCCTTGTGCCCAAGCTGCCGCTCAGACTGCCCTGCCATGGTCACTCTACCCATAGGTTGTGCTTCCACTTTGTCTCCCCTATGTTGACATTAGCTAAGGCAGGATGTTCTGTTCCTGTCTGTGCTGTGTTTAACTGCTGACTGTTATGACCTGCTCTGTACTTGGGAAATTGGTGCACAGCAAGCAGTTGTAAAAAGATGCAAGGTTGCATCATGCTAGCCAGCCTCTGATACAGGATGCTCTGTAGCTAATTGCAGAGCTGAAGGCTGAATTCCATCGCTCCACCTGATACCAAGTGCAGTTCTGATGTGTTTTCATTGCTCTGAAAATAGCACTTGTTAATAAAATGCAGAAATTAGTCACAGCCCATCTTGGTAAGGGCTGGAACTGTTACCATTGCCTGGAAACCATGTACTGATAAAATACAGGAATATACGTAGTATAGGATATACTGACCAAAGAAGGAAAGACTAAAGGTCTATTGCATGAGACAGAGTAGCACAACAACCCTCAAAGTCCATGCAAAGCAATGCTTTTCTCAACTTCCCTTATGAATAATAACCTGTGCTTAAATCTCTTCCAGGGCTCATCTGTCTGTCAGGTGACAAGTATAGGAGTGACTGTTATACTACTTTATACCTCACGAGCCTGTTACAACTTGTTCATCTTATCATTTTCCCAAACCAAGAAAGTCAACTCTTTTGATTACGATTGGTACAACGTGTCAGATCAGGCAAGTATGAAAATACTGGCTAATGAGAAAACCTCATTCTCTATCTGATGATTGATTTCCTAAATCCTATCACAAGAGGAATAAATGTATTTTTTTTAATTTTTTTTTTTATTCAAGGCACTAAGATCATTTTGCTCCAGGAGTACAAATTTCTGGTAATTTCAGTGTAAGGATAAAACCTCCAGTTCTGTGCTAAAAGAAATAAGTAACCACTAGCCAAATAATTTTTTTAAAAATCAACCTTTTAATTACCTTGATTTTATTGTCAAAAGAAAGAGCACCTTTTATTAAAAGGGACAGGTATTTTGTCCATTATAAAGAATGTATTGTACTTAGCAAAAGAGAAAAACAGTACCTGATTCCACTGAAATGCTCAGTTCTAAGACATCGAAATATCTTCCACTGCCATCCAGGGCTGTGGGGTTGTTTATTTCAATTCTGGCATTAGCATGATAATTTTTGTAGTTTGAGGATAAGGCTATGGTTTCTCCCAACCTTTAATTGCAAATGACAATTAACGTTGAAAATTAATAGTGATAAAAACACTAAAGGAAATAGCAGGGGATTCTTTGTTGAATGTTATTAAATTTCAGCATCCAGCTCCTTTCTCTGCTTTGAAGAATATAGTTAGGTCCTAGTATTTTTCTGGCTCTGTCAAGGCTAGGCAAAATGGCAGGCCTGTGCCTGGATCATAAGAAACTTCTGCTTCACCTCAAAATCCCAGACACTTAATATCTCTCCCTGCAATCAGCAGACACCCGCAGTCCCAAAGCAGTGTTCCCAGCCATGCTTGTATTGCTGGGGTGGCCAAACAAACCTGCAGCCATTAACAAATTTCTGTTGAGCAGTAGGTAAAACTGTAATTAAGAAGTAGGTAAAGAATAAGATAGGATTTCCCATAGGACCTTGTTATGAGTTACTTAAGGAGGGTCTGGCAAGGGACCTCTGACCAATGGTGCTGCAGTGCCGAGAAGAGGAGTGCAGGTGTTGCCAATGCAATTAGAACACACAGGTTTAGGCAGAAGGGCATTAGGCTCTGAATTGTCTCCAGAATCAAATGTTTTCCCTCTTGTTGAGGCCTGAAGGATTGCTGCTGCTCCTGCTGTCCCCTTGCAGGGAACAATTCTTGTGCTGACTCCTACAGTCTGGACTAACAGGGGCTGGTCTGGGCAAACTACTTGGTCCTGCTTCCCCCGTGTAGGTGGAGGTTGTTCATGGGGAGCTTGCTGGAATGCTTTTTAGCCCTTGGGTTACTATTACACTATTCTGGCTTGTGACATTAGGGTTGCATGGATTTGGAAGTAAGTTATTTGAACTATGTGTAAAGGGCCTGGAACTAAGGAGTGGGTACTCAATTTGGTACCAGAATCAAAAGTCACTTCTAAAACTTACAGCCTGATATATATACTGTAGTATTGCTTTAGGTCACCAGTCAGACACACCCTTTTCTCTTCTGTACAAAACACATGAAAGGACAGGATTTGCCCTCTGCCAATATGGGAAATAGTGGAAATCTAGAGAGAAGATCACAGTTAATGCTGCAGTGACAGCAGGGTTATTCAGCCTTAGACTGTGCACCAATGTGAACAGAACCAAGCCTTTCTTTTTAAAAGCAATGCCCTTGACTGTTGATTGTTTCTTTATGATTATTCCCAGCAGGAAAAGGACTGGAAAACTAGTTTCTCATTACCTGAATTTCATCACTTGACCAAATGATTGCTTGCCAGGCTTTTAAGATGGGAAGACCCCTGCATTAAACTGATATTGCTGAAGGAAAGACAGCAGGAGGAGGGAAGGGATATCATGCACTCAAGATAACATATTGATTTTCTTAGTATGCCTTAAATCATTAGCCAGCTTAATCTGGCTCTACTGAATGGAATTTCTGTCATTGTCTCCTGCACCTTTAAATGAGCTACCATCTTTATTTTTAAACACTTTCCTCTTTTACCTTTCAACAGGCAGATCTGAAATGTCAGCTGGGAGATGCAGGTTACATAGTGTTTGGAGTGATCCTTTTCATCTGGGAGCTCTTGCCTACTTCCTTGGTTGTGTATTTCTTCCGTGTCCGCAACCCTACAAAAGATCTAGTAAGTGGAATTTTAGTGTATTTGTTAGTGTGAACTCCAGGCAGGCCTGAAGGGCTCAGCTGCTGAGGGGTCTTTTGCTTCTTTTCATTCTGACTTCTCTTTCTCAATGTGTCCTTGGCAGAATAAAAGCAACCCAAACTTTCCACTTCTTTATGCTAACTCCTCATGAAAGAAACTCATCAGGTTTATCCAGAAGGAAGGCCAGGTGTTTTTCAGGCAGTTTTTCTTAAAAATCAGGAAATTTCTTAAATGTAGGGACAATTTCCCTTTGAGATAATACAGCACTTTATTAAGTCAGTGGAAAAGAAGTTTGTTATCCCAGCTTGGTATCTTTCATCATACAGCAGTGAAAATGGCTGTATGCTAACCGTTCAACAGGATTGTGAAATAAAAGATTGAATTCTTTCAGCCCTGTACCCACTGAATTGTTTCCAAGTCAAAGACCAGTGGCCATAACAAGCACTTGCTGACTTCTTTGCTATTTCAGCAGACCAGAGATTAAGATGTGAGTTGTAAGGATAATTCCCTGCAAGTATCCTTAATATCTAGGTAGTTAATAGATGGACAATCATCCTTTTATAGCTGTAGGCAACAACTCCAGACTAGCTTGTTGATAGGCACACAGGGAATACCAGTTCTGCACTAGGATTACTGAGGTAATGTCTCTCTTTCTGTAGGCCAAATGAAACCTAAGACAATATTCCTCAAAAGGGATGTGAATGGTAAATACACAAGTAAGAGAAACAAACAACAGAATAACTTTTTAAACAAGGTGATGGGTTTTATCCTCATATGCACATTATAGAGACAATGATAAAGCCAAGCTGAACAAGGAAGTAATACCTGACATTGCACTAAAGAAACCCCATTGATTCCAGTGTCCATGACCAAAAATATCTCAGTCTCACTCCTGATTAGGAGTTAACCAGGACAACTGCAAAGAGAAGAAATGTTTTTAAGCATTGGCCAGAGGTCCTGCTCTTCTAAAAAGTGACCACAGAGAAATCTCATTTCATTTGGAGTGAGTTTAGTAAGGCTAGACCTTTTGGCCAAGTTTGGATACTCTGTGCGAGATTCACAGAGAATGAAAATAAGGGATGAGGTCTAATCACTCATTTCAAAAAGCTGACCCCATGAAGTCTTGGAACCCTAATCAAACAAGAGCTCGAGTCAAACAGGCAGTATTCTCTCACAAGTCAAAGAGCATTGCTGTAACATATATAACATATTTTTGCATTGTGATTTGCAGAAAGCCTTAAATCTCCATAAAGACACAGTTCAGAAGAGGCAATCAGTGATATCACTTCTTTTATGGGTACCTTTTTTAAGGCAGTCATTATCTGTCACACGGGTTAGGTCATATTTGATTGTTTCCCAACATAAGACAATTATTAAGAGGAATACCAGAAATAACTAGAACAGAACAAAACATGAAGAGACTGCAGCAAGAGAAAACAGAACTTCAATGTGAGGTTGCCACAAGAGGGAGACCAAGGGCTGCAGGATTTCAGTCTAATGCATTCAGTAGGCTGCTATTTGGCCCGAAAGCGTGAGGTTAGAATTAAAGCAAAGCCTCCTTTCGTTAAAAAAATCTTAACAAGTCTGATTTAGTAAAAATCAAAAATATTCTTTATTTTTAGTAAAAATCCTGAGAAATAGTTGTTCTTTGGTTTTATGCTTCATCCAGGACTTCAGAAAATTTGAGTAGAGGCACCCTGCCTTCAGCATAGTTCAAATATGGAACTCCTTTCATATTTGATGATTATAGCCTGGAACAAGCTGTCTGTTGGCTCTGGTGCTGACACAGGGTTACTGCAGCATGTGGTCCTTTGCCTTGCCATACTTTGAACCAGAAAAATGTTGGAAATGGGGGCACGACAGAGATGCACTTAATCTTCACTTCATCTTTGTCAACATTATTTAACACATAAAATAAAGGAGGTAATTAAACTGCTCTCCTGCTTAAGGCGAGAGAGAAGATGTCATCCTGGCTTAGCCACCCCTATTCCCTGGGGATGGGAGCAGTAGATCAGTGGATGAGATTCAGCGGGCTCTTAGATGTCTCTCTGCATTGTTTCCGGAATCAAACTGACTTCTTGAATCTTGCATGTTTTCTGGTCTGATTCACTGGGAAATAAAGTGAAAATGCTTTGTAAATGAAAGTTATATGTACACCCCTTTCCCTTTTTCATCCAAGGGCCTGTCCTTGGGATTTGACCCTCACAGCACTACAGGGTAGGTTTTGAAATTGCTCAGTGAGGGCCTAAGGGACTTTTCAGACATGGCTTCACTAAGCAGGGCGCCAAGCTCTAACATGACCAGCTCCTGTGGTAAGGGAGGTAAGGCTCCAGGAGGGAGCATTACCAATGTGGGAGGTAAAAATCAAATCTCTTTAGGTGTTTCATATGTTTCCTTCAGCTCCTTGGCTGCTTCCCACTGCTCACTTCAAGTCAGCTGGCTAAATGCATGACGTGTCCAGGATGGACAGGAATTCAGCAGAAAGGCTGAATGCAGACTGGAGGGTGGTTTCAGAAATGGGTCATGTCTTAGCTAATAAATAAAGATAAGGAAAAGCTGTTGAGATCAGTAGACTATCACTGTGCTGGTAGAGATGAACAGTAAATGCAAAATCTTTTTTGTTGTCTTCAGAAAATACAAAATTGCGTGTCTTATTTTGGAATAAAATTTACCAGGAGGTAAGTTAGCAGCAA
This sequence comes from Origma solitaria, assembly GCA_013397895.1. Lineage (NCBI taxonomy): Eukaryota > Metazoa > Chordata > Aves > Passeriformes > Acanthizidae > Origma > Origma solitaria. Next base: position 1,251,589 of record VZRL01003992.1, on the reverse strand, counting down.
CTTCTTCTAGCAGTTTATCTATGTGTTGCAAATATTGACTGAGGTTTCCCTTCCCTCAGGCCAATGCAGGAATGGTCCCAAGCCATGGCTTCAGTCCCAGATCTTACTTCTTCGACAACCCCCGCAGATATGACAGTGATGATGATCTAGCCTGGAATATTGCACCACAGGGGGCACAGGGCAGGTGAGATTCAAGAGTGAACCGCATGCTTCCCAAAACAGAAACTGGAGGAGGAGGAACTCTGACACAATACAAATGACTGATGTAAATTGTCTAGTTGCAATTGTCACATAAATCCCAGCATAGTGAGGGGAGGCAAATGGGGAAACTGAAGTGGAAAGGCAGCACTGAGTGACTGTAGTTCAAGCACCCTATGGAGACTACAAAAACACAAGAATGAAAATGGTTACATAATTTAAGAATTATAACAACATGCCTGTCTCTGAAAAAACTCCGGTCAGAACTTTGAGTTGCATGTTTCACCTTCTGTTTCTTCCAAGAGTGGCTTCAGAAGTGCCATTTACTCATTCAAGTGTGTGAGCAAGGCTGCTTAGAAAAACAGCTCCGGGCTCAGGGAGAGCAGGGAAAAGCTTGACAGCACAGGCAGCAGCTTGTGATGGTGATAGAGAGAAGCCTCTCAGCTTAGGTTGCCCTGTAAAATAGCTAAATGTCTTTTTGAGAGTGACCTGAAATGGAGCATCTTCTTTCCCACATGTTGAGAGCTTAGGAAAATCCACTGAACTGCTGAAATCCCACACAACTCAGACATGGCACAAACATCCTGTATTCTCTATGCAGCTGTGAGGTTTAGGTAGGGATTCCCGTCCAGGATGGAGCAGTTCACACCAAGAATCATAGCACTGAATTCAGAGAAGGAAAGGCACTGATGGGACTTTATCCTGCCCTGAAAGGAGTCTCAGTCATGTGTTACTCATCTGCTGTTCCTGTAGCTGTACTATGCTATAAATAGATTCATGTAACCACTCATATTAAAATGCTGGCTAACTTGCTAACCATAGTTAACACACCCAGATCCAGTTCTTGTCACTCATTCAGGTAAGACTGTGTAGTCACTGTCTGTAAGCCCAGACCACAGCTCAGTGAAGTTGCACCCTCACTATTTACAGTTATCAATCATCCTACCCCTACATTAATTTTTCATGCAGTAACTAAGGCCACAGGGGATGCTGGAGGTGTGTGCCAGCCTGGTATCCAGCCTAGAGCCAGAGGGAACCAGCCACACTGGTAACACATGCACAGCTCCCAGTGGGAAACATGCATTGTCTCACACTGCTCTTGGGAGAAGACAGGAGGCCGGAGCTGCAAACCACATCCTGGTCTCCGGGACACTGACACAGGAGGTTTAGATCTCTCTCAGAGAGGCCTTTGCAGTGCCAGGACTTGGCAGAGATGACCAGCACCAGTTCTGGGATTTTCAAACACCTTCTGGAACAGCAAATCAGAAAGGAGAGGGTCCTCTGTGGACCAAGAGAATCAGGAAACAGATAAAGAATTGACAGATCAGAGAAATAAATGAAGAGAGAAAGAGAATGCATGAAGCCCTGGCTGGGGGTTTATATTATTTTTGCACTTCAGCATGAGAACTACCTCTCTGCCCCACATTCTCTAACCAGGTGTCTACAGAACCAATCTGCCAGTCACTAATTCTTCTATTTTCTTTCTAAGTTTCTCTCCAGACTACTATGACTGGAGCCATCAGAACAACAGCTTCATGGCTTACATAGGATCACTCCAACAAGATCCAGCACTGGACACAGACCGGCCAAGCCCTATTTAACTTCAATCAACTACAGCATTCTAGGACATTCCAATATTAAAACCAATGTTCTGGAGAACAAAGCTTAGCAACTTTTCTTCGCCTTTCGGTTTTTAGAAATTTTCCTATGCACATATAAATGAAGAACCTTGCCATGAGCTTTACATAGTTCAAGGAGAAGCATAAGCTAATGATTTAAACCTTGAAGACTGTTCCAATTAATATCTTGTTCTAAGCCATGGTATTTTGGCTTTGAATAGAGTTGTTAGAAGGTATAATTTAATCATTTTTATGCTCATTTTAAAAGAGCAAATTTCATGAAGTGAAATGGCATAATTATTTTCTAAGTATTTTTATTTTTACACTGTGTATAAAGTTAGAAATACATGATTATGATCAATATACTGTAAACACATGAATAGATTTTTCAAATGCATGACAGTTGCAATTCTTACATGCACATAAAAGCCTGTAAGGAAAAAAAATATCAACCCAATTAAATACTGTCTTTTCAAGTTATTGCTATGTTCTCAGAGTACAATTTACTCTTTGGATATCACTGCTTACTCAGTGCAGCATGACAGTTGGAGGCTAAAGTCATCTGTACCCTGCATTCTTCTCAGAAAGTAAAAAAATGTATCTTCTCAGCAGCTCTAGGAAGTCTCAGAAGAGATGGGCATCTGCTCCAACTGGAGCATTGTGAACTGCAAAACAAGCTGAAAATCTGTATGCTTGAAAAATTAAAGTTATGCAATCATCTCCATCAATCAGATCTAGTTATATTATATAGAAGAGTAAGTCAAATACCTCACCAGGGAGAGGGATATATAGAACAGCACATACTGTTTATTTATTTATTAAGAACCTGGGAACTGCAGTGTGGGAATAGGACAAGAGCCAGGAGTACATAAAGCAGAAAAACCTCAAATGTGCCTTTCTGCATAACAAGTACGCCAGCAAAGCTGTGCTTCAGCCTTGTATCTTCAGGGATAAATGTCATGTATTGTGGGGAAAAATGGTGGATGTATACCATTCCAGGATGTGACATGGCAGAGGGCAAGCCTGAAAGTAAGTATTACTAATCTAAGGCAAACAGAAGCCCTGACTCTACTTCAGGGCTTTTAATTGTGCCCAGGGCTTGACCATTAAGGACTCTGCTTCCCCAGCATCTCCTTCTCCTTACCTATGTGAAACAAATATTGTAACTCTATCCACATTTTCCCAAGAAAACATACTACTTCTAGTAATCTTTACTTCTATAGAAGTATTCCATTTTGAGGTGCACTACAGCATCCCCAAATGATTGGACATGCTTCATGTTTCCCTCATACTCAACTTCAGGAAATACAAATAATCGAGAATTCTTGTGTACATTTCACAGAGAATATACAAGAATAAAAAAAGAAGGGATGGGTTGAACTGACCAGATCTGATTGAAAGCCAAAGGCAGAGCAGTGCCATACTCCCACATCAAATCTCCAAAGGGTCTTTGGGTTTTCGGGTCTTTGTGGTAAAGCCAAAGCATGAGCCTTGCCTCCAGCAGAAGTAAACTATTTGCCCTCCCAAAGCTTACATTACCTTCTTCACATACATTCATTGAAGAAAAAAAGCCAATTAAACAACCAGTTAAATTAAAAGAAGTGCCAGAGAGTTGGGAGAAGAACTTTTATTTAAATCCTTTGGAGTTTACAATCATGTTTGTACAAAACTGAAGACTCAGTGCAAGAGAAGTCTGCAGGAATTTGGTTTTCTTCACAGTAGTTACAACTGCACAGCAAAAACTTAAGAGAATTCTGCACTCAGAACAAACTTAAGCCCTATGCCACAGTATGCATGCAAAAAAGTGGAATGGCAAGTGACTGTAGCAACCATAGTAATTAATTAAATACTTTAAAACACAGGAGATCTAAACAATGTGAGAGGTAAGATGAAATTTCATTTATCATCACCTGTATAACACATACTTACCCACCTACATTGGGGCTGAAATATGTGTATCAAATTTTTATTAGGATAATTTGTTAAAAATGCATACATGGAAGGAAAGAGAGACCCTTTCAGGGAAATAAGAGCCCCATTGGGTGAAGAAACAAAAAGAGTATTTTCATAATTGATTTTATAAGCTATTCTGAGAAAGGGACAGAACAGACTTCATTTCAAAATAAGCTGTTTTGTCTCTTAAAACATTTGGACTTAAAGAGTGGCTAAATTTGGCCATATTCAACAGAAACATACTGTAAATCTACGATGGATTCCTGATGTGCAGACACATTATGGTGCACTGTAAACGGCAAGAAATACACAGGTTACCTTCATCTTTTGAATGAAACTGAAATGAGAATGAAAATCTGCTCATCATTTTAATCTTATATGGCTATCACAAAAGTAATTTAATTTATACAATAACTACCAGGTGTCATTGAAAGGTAAATGAAAAGTAAAAAATATATTTTCAAATGAAACCCCAAAAATTACATTCACAAAAAGAAGTTGTAGCAGAAAATACTTTAATTTGCGTTTCGTAGATTCAAACATAGCAAAGATTCAGATGTGTTCAGATCTCAATAAGCAGTTCCAACATTGATTTCGATTTTAATAAATATTACATTTTAATAGGGTAGCTATATGGAGAAATTGTAAAGTGATGAATTTCTGATTGCTACTTTATAAACATGAGCATCAAGATTATTTACAATATATTACAGGTCATTTCCCAGAAAAGCACAAAGCAAGGTCAGATAAAGGCAACCCAACCATTAAACACAATTCAAGAAAGTGTGGCACAGTGTATTTCATGCACATACAATGACAGACAGCACAAACCATCAGCTGAAAAGTAGGAAAACACTTATTATTCCAGCTTACACAAGCCTCTATATTTCATTGTTTTAAATTTATGTTCTGACCTACCTCCTTAGGCACTGAAGAACAAGTTGGGCATCAACAGTGCCCTACTTTTTACCTATGCAGTTTGCACCAAGTCTTTTTTCACCATTTCAACAAGTCTTCATGACTTCGGAACAATTAAACTTTTTTGTCTTTGTCTTTTCACTACCTCTGGGATTACAATCATTGTGTCATTTGTACAAGAAAATGTACTGTTACTCTGAAATGAATGGCAGACAGTACTGACAAGCTGATCTCCAACAGGGAGCTGGAACTTAAAATAGTTTACAGGTCATGGACGGTGTAATTAACCTTATTCTTTAGTATAAAAACAGAGCTGTAAATTTTTAAAATTTAGCATATAAAGAACTAAGTCATCCAACTCACACAGCAAAACTTCATAGGCAGCATAGTCACAGAATGTACATCAAATACAGTAAAAAAGATGATGACAGGAAAATTGTTTCAACTAGATTTGTTACAGGAAAAATCTTATGTCCTATCTCTACAATGACAATGAAGTGAAATGCCTTCCATATTTGATCATCAAGCGAGATGTACCTTGAGGTGCAACAGAACTTACACACACACACACAATTTGCTGTTCAGTTGCATTCCTGTGTTCCCATGACACAAAGAAAAAAAGCTTCTCATCTCTTTATGTCCTTACCCAACAGTATTAACCTTGAGCCAATGAGGGCTGCAAGGACCAGGTGTCCAAGATCTGTGTGCCTGAATCTCTCACCTGTCCCACAAGCAAGTGCATGATTCTGCTTCAGTGTCTGTAGATTTTAACCAGGCACAGGTGGAAAAAAAAAAAATAGCAAGCTCTGTCCCCCGAAGGAAGTTGGAAGCAATTCACTTTCCCACAAAGCAAGGGGAAAAAAGGAAGAAACATTTCTGAGACTTAGGTCCTTCCTGGGGCAGCACAGTCAATACAGTTTATGTTTTTTTTTAATTTGAAAATCCTGCCTAAAGCTTTAGGTACTATAATATATAACAATACAGATAAATCCCAGTTATACAACACTCCTCACACAACTGAGCCTACAGTTCTAGCCCTTGCAGGGCTATCCAAAAGGCAAAGAATTAACAGCCAATTAAAAATTACACTCTTTCAATATATACAATTACTCAGAAGGTTTGGATACTCATTTACCAAACACAGCTGTTCACATCTGAGCTACCTACTTAGATTCCCACTTCAATTTAGTAGAGGGAAATAAACTCTAAGGGTTCAAATACAGAGCTTGGAAGAGGCCAGATGAATCCACCTAGAAACCTCCTGCTCTTCTGCATTAACTAGAAAAAGAAAGCCTGTGATGACTTGCCTATACGCAGGTGCCCACAGGCCAGAGAGGCCACTAGATAAAAACATCCTCAAAGCGACATCAGCTTCCCCTAACACCATGTTCAATTACCTATTGGCCTAAACAGGAACTTCTGACAGGATACAAGTTCATTGCCAATTTGTGCAACTATCACCAAAACTTTATGAGGGTGGTTTGGATTTGTTTTCTTTGGATTTTATTTAGCATATCCCAGTTTGACACAAGGGGAAAAACTTCCTCAAGAAACAGTATTTTTTATAAAAGCTAGTGTCAGCAGAATAGTCTACTTAATTTCCAGTCAGGTAGAAATTTGAGGCTAGTCTGGAAACAAAGGACAGAGCACATTCCAGCCTTCAGAAAATCTCAGTGGTAAAGGAACACATTATGGAAGCCAATACAGTTACAATCAATTATATAAATAGGTCACTCAGTATCTGATAGGGTGAAAAATAAGAGCACTTAATTTTGTGAAGACTTGTTTTCAAAAACAAGAGGTGTATCTACACTGTACCAGCACTTCCTACATTCATAACTCCTAACTTCATTTTTAAACATGCTGGTTTAAAAGAAATTATTACTTCATTTTAAATTTTAACCAATATCTGGTTGCTACTAATTGGTAACGCTGTTTCTGAATCCTGTTTTGACACTGGTAAGTTACCACTGACATTTGTGGACAATGATACATGATTAATTTCGTATTCTATGAAAGTAATGTTATTAACATACCCGTTTTTTTAATGCTGAATATCCTTTTAAAGAAGATACAGTAAGGGTTTGCATAGATAGAGTATGTGGTATTAAATATCAGTATGATTATGAATTTTAAAAAGCATCTTCTTTTAAAAGTGACTACAAAAGCAAGTTATTTTTACACTGACCTTTTAACATAGCACTCAAACATAACTCATAAAGAGCAAATTTATTTCCATGGCTCAAAGACCAAAGTATGCTATTTTAACATTTTAGACATTAAAAAGACAACTTTTGGAAACTGAACTTGTGATTACAATCTAGAAAATAATATGGAGTAAATTGAAATTTGATTGACCGAGGTTTTTCAGCTAGCATCACTCCACTAACCATCTCCCCGCCCTTGTCCTGACCCCCCACCCCCAAGTAAATGCAGGTAAGGGGCTGCAGCAAAGTCACTTTCAATCTGCTGCATCAGAGACAAGGTAGTAATTAAAAAAAAAAAAAAAAAAAGGCTGAAAAGCATAAGACAAGGGGGAAAACGTTGATATCAGCATGATGCAAAAAGCTCAGCATGAAAAAATTTTCTGCTCAGTAAATTTGCTATTTTTAATTAAGTTTCATTATTACGCTAAGAAGCCAAAACTCAGGAAGAGCCTTATTTCCATTTTTTTGGTGTATGTTTGGGGTTTCTTTCTTCCCTTTTTTTTTTTTACTTTGTTTGTTGTTGGTTGTTTGTGGGTTTCCTCCCTTTCTTTTGACAGTCAGAACTAACACACCAAATTTTCTGAATATACTGAAGCTCACTCAGTAACTGGGGAGAGAAAAGAAGTGACACCCCTCTCTCTGGACAGGCCAAGTCAGGGTGGAGGTACTGTGTTTTCATATAAAACAGCTGTCTCAGAAAGACAAGGAAATAAGAAAATTTATGAAGATTCGGTACAACAGAACTGCGAGCAGAAAACTTAAAAAATAACAGATCAGCATAATTTACACATTTAAAAATTATATATTTCATCCATAAATATATTTTCTAATTAATAACCATTCCTAGTTTAAACATAAATATTCAAGTTGGTATTTGATTTTACTTTTTATCAGTTCATGTGAGTCCTGTAAGGATCAGTTCCTTCTGCTCAATGCAGTCATGTAAATGATCTTCACTAATACATTGTGCAAAGACCTTCATTACCTCGTTTGTTGTAATAAAACTTTAAAATTCTGCAACTCTTTTATACTCGTGGAAAGCCTGTAAAACAAAAACCATCTAAGTGTTACTAAGTCAGATGCAAAAGAGAAGTACAAATCATCACATTCATTTTCCTTTCGTTTTTTTTTCTCAAACACAATTCTGTTCCAAAGATTAACATACTTAAGACATCTTCTCTCAAAAGGTCTACTAGCTGACTCTCAGTTTTATATTTACATAATATATTACAGGGATTAAAGTTTATATATAATGTTTATTTGTCCCAGCTTCATTAAACACCTAAAAATCCCTAACCAGAGGTAATAAAGTTTATTACATTCTTTTATCAGATTGTTTAAATAGATTGTTTAAACAGGAACAGATTGTTATACTCAAGATCTGAGGAACTAACATGATGAGCAAAGCATGCTCTATGTACACTTCTTTTAAAGCTGTTAAAATGTTTCATCATTTGAATGGGATAAACTTTAAAAAAAATTATTCAAATTTAAGAGACTTAAATTTCATCTTGTGGAAGATGGATTTATTGACTTGAGATAGAGGGGATGAATTAGATCCAAGCACAGAATGATAACCAAGACTAATAATCAACACTCCACATGCCCAGTTTGAAGGCATTAAGTTTTGCAATATCCCTGCCCTGATAGCAATTCAGCTTTTAAAAACCTACAGCTACATGTACTATGCCATCTTTCCACAGAGCCTGAGTATTGACACTGAAGTTCTATATTTTTGCACTATAAAAACTGTAACATTTTACCTTCCAAAGGCGTTTACAAGAGCAACTATTTCTTGCCGCGTGAGTTGAAAACCTTTTGATGGGCTGTTCTCAGGAAGGCTCTGTATTTCTTTCTCAGAAAACAAGATTTTTAGAGCAGTTCCTAAGCCTTGAGTCTATAAAAAAAAAAAAAAATCAATGTTTTAATATCAGTAAGGATTATTCCTTCAAATACTCACAAAACCATAAAAAAAGATAAAAACATACTAATCCAGGCAAACTTTAGCATCAATTCTTATATAGTGACCCTCTACCGAAATGACTGCACAAAAATCAGGGCACTAATGCAAATGCATTACACCAATTGTGTACCAGGTTCAGTCAGGCTCATTTAAGAACATTTGTTTCCTCAGGTATTCTTGCTCTTCATCTTTGTCTTTTTAATCTCTTCCCATCTCTTTTCTTCTTGGCCGTGCATATGAAAAGATGCCCATTACAATACCTCCGCTTCCCTCCTGCCCCTTATCTTACAGATGCCCCACTCCTGCAGAAGCACATGTCCCCATTTCCTCTCCCTTTCCCCTTTGCAGTCAAACTAAGTTTTCTTATGAGGTATTACGACATATGTGCTTTTTCCACCTTCAATCCTATTGGCAAACACTGCAGTATCAATTTCAACCCCTATTTTCTATGCAGAAACAGAACAGAAGCAGCTTTTCTTATTTTCACTTTTAATCAGGCTACAGAAGAAACCAGTGGATTTTGACAAAAAGGGTTGAAGCTGGCTGCAAGAGAGCTTTATAAGTCAGGAAATCTGGCCCTATTTAGGTGTGAGTGAGGATGAAAAAACAGTAATAGATCAGAAGCATTAACTAGGAAAGGGTAAGCAGAACTCCAGAAATTCAGCAGAGACCATCAAATTTTTGATGCTACAAACTCTTTGAAAACTGCACTCTGATAAGTTTAATGCAATATAGCAGGCACTCTAAAATAACTATTCTCAGTCTGGACTTAACAGTAGTCTTGAGGTTTAAAATATTGTTCTCAGTAAAACAAAAATAATAAGTGCCAAGAAAATTAAACTGGTTTTCAACTTTCAGCTTTCTGTGCACCTTTGTGTTCATTTGCTGCCTTCTGAGTAAACTGTGAAAATCCAAATTACTTCTTTTTCTTACAACTCAATTTGTGGAGTNTTATTTTATGTGTATTATATCTATTTATAAATTTATACTATATTTACATTATACACTATAAACTATACACTACACCCTAACAAGTAAGTGCTGTGTTTAAAGGAAGGTTTCCCACAAGTGATTCCACAAGGCTCATCTGATCGCTGAACACAGGTAAGATATTGACTGCTAGTAATATCTCACTATGAAGCATCTGCTTTAAAAGTATCTCTTTTAGAACACAAACTCTACCTTTCAGAAAACTAAACAGCTGTTGACTAAATGAAATAAACAATTTGAAAAAAAAAGTTTAAAAATGTTCACCACTGAACTAAACATATATTTTTAATATATAGGTGAGGCTATCAAGGACCAACAATATGCAGAAAGCCTGAATGCTAAGTTAAGATGTGTCCTGCCAAAATGAAATAGATGCTTATCTTGGAACCTGCCCCGGCCAGAACACACACAGCTACACAAAATAAACCGTACCTGCAGCTTGCCCCACAGCCTGCATTTGTCACATCCAACACAGTCCATTATGCGGGAGATGTTCTTGAAATGCAATCTGAATTCTTCCTATCAGATAAAAACAAAATAAAAAAGCTTAAGTTAATGTAATCTTAGCTTTACAAAAATAGAAGGTTAATGAATCTAATACCATTAGAAATCTAGTACCATGAGAATATCAGTTCTCTTACCAAAATTGAACAAAACTATCGCTGTATGTAGTCGGAGCATAAAGAAGATCCATGTAAACCTAGAATCTGGCTTTCAAGCCACTTCTAACAGTTAATTCTTTAAAAAAAAAAAACCCTCAAAAATACAGAATATGCAGGGTATTGCTTGGATTCTGTACACTGACTTTCTACCAATTTTCTCAAAATTTTCCAAGCTATAAATACTGTATGCGTGTCCCTGTCCACTTTTTCTTCCATTACTCAAATCTCCTTTGAATTGGCCACCTTTTGACACACAGGTTACTATTCACAAAAGATATTTCCCGTTCAAAGCTATGGATAGATTGCTGTTTTGCAACTTCAGTCAGAGTGGAAGCAAGCACAGTGCAGAAATGAGTAAGCTGATTGCAATTTTTTAAGGTCCAAAAAACAACTAGCTGGGCTGATAAAACACTGCCACTTTTCTAACAGAATTTTTTGCAATGCTGATCATAATGCTACTGAAATAAGAACTAAATGCATTAATAAATATTAAAAAAACCCCTTTATTACTGAGTCTCACTCCAACTGTGGACTTGTAAGGTATTCCAATCTGAACAGTAGCATGTTAACACTGGAAGCTGCTGGGTAGGTACAGCTTTCACATTGGGTTCCCAGGTCTAGAAATTCTGTTTTTCTAATGTTAAGTATAGTATTATATTACATGATACTATACTGTATATTGTATTACATTCTACTATATAAGGAATCATTTTTTAAAGCAAACAGGGGTTGGTTCTTTTTTTCCAGGTAATTATGTGGGACCCATACTCAAAAAAAAACACCACTGCATTTGCTGGTAATACTAATTCAATTCATTTTCCCCACCACAGTCCTGATGCCAGACTCAAGGCACAAAGCCAGAGATTTGAGTCTGTTTGGATCAGGACAGCACCTTACTATAAAGTTGATTAAAAGGCCTCAGATACAACTCTAGAAAAGGCAGGGATAAAAACTAACTCTCAGCAGTATGTCTGTGGTAGGTAGAAGGGCTTTCCAAAACAACACAGCTTAATTTCAAAATGGGTATTTTGGACGTTACTCAGAAAACTAGTTTTACCTTTAGTGACTTGGCTCCTTTTTTATCTCCAGCAAACATGGACTTTTCATCAAAGTGCATATGGAAGGACCTAATAAAGACAAAATGCAATCAAAACAAATGCTGGCATATACAACCGTGTTCAATTAAGCCTGATAAGCAGCTGATGCCATCAGTGTAAAATATTCTTCAGAGTTCCTAGTCTTTGCAGATTAGGCCTTAAAAATTACTCAATGTATTAGTATTACTATTCAATCACTAACTTGAAATCTATTATTTACAGTTTTGCTCTAATTTATACTGAAATTGACTTAATGCTTGCCTTCCAATCGGTATTTGTCTGACTGCATCTCAATTACCTAGCAAGACTATGATTAGGGACAGCAATGAAACCACACAATATGTTACCAATCACAAAAACTACCAAAAAGGAGAGCAAAGGAACTAAATTTAAGAAGCTTATGGAGTAAATAGAAGGAAGAAGGGATGGCCAAACCACTAGAGATTAAGTCGGTGATAAAAGCTGGATTACTCAGTGGATAATTAAAAGACTGTATGTACTACTTTCCTTTTCAAAGTAAATCATGTGCACCCTATACTGAAGAGTCACAAAAAGGAACACACAAGGAGTAACCCAGGGTGTTGTGTGGTTTGTAGGCTTGTTTTTAAAGATTGGTATATTCAAACCTCAAAACTATTAATCTCTCCTCTCAAACGTACAAGTTCCTCTCAGTCTCTCCCATTACTTAAATTTTATTTCTTCATTCCACCCTCATTCTTGTCCTGTCCTATCAAGGAATCACATATTCTCACTTCCAAATATAATTGAGAATTTCAAACTATTGATAAAAAAACCCCTATGCCTTACTTGGTGTCCCTGAAGATATCTAGTAATAGAGCTTTAGATTCAGCATCCTCGTGGCCATTGCCAGTGTAAAGGTCGACAACTGCACGCTCAAAGTATGGGGCAACTTTTGACAAAGCACGCAGCTCTATCAAATATAAGAAATACAAGTTCTTGAGCCTCCTTGGTCCTTCTCCTTTTGTTTCAGCAGGGTCAAAGCGGCGAGTGAATTCTTTCACATTTGGTCCCCAACGGGGTTTCCCCCACGTTTCTACACAGAGAAAAAAAAAGAAGGGCAGGGGCAATAAAAGAAACACATTTAGAACATCAGAGCAACTAAGTATACACCAAAAGTGTTCAGAGAAACCAAAATACATAACATATTACAGATACTGGAGAATTCCATTCAGCATTTTACCTAGACCTACCTTCAAGAAGATAATTTGCACACAGATGCAAGTTGATGCTAGCGTGAAGTCCAGAAATGAGTTTATAAAACACTCTTTTCTCAAGGCACAGACCTGTCCAGGAGAAAAGACAAACAGATCCCAAACTAAATACTGGAAATAACTTATTAAAATGAATATACCCTGACATTTTAGTGATGCAATTCTGCATTGTTAACTTTCAAGAATTACAATTACAGCACTTGAGTACTGTTAATAAGCCCTTATATCCATCATGAGAAAAGTTTACCTCCTATTTTTTATATAAAGCAATACTAAGAATGAGCTTTGACATTTCTTGCTTGGTATTTTGGTGTTCTAGTAAACACAGTAAGATAAGTATCTGTTCAATTGGTACAGATAAATTGCTACACAAAAATAAGATGCTTACATTATTTCAAATTTATTGCTCAAACAATCTTGAATTTTGACAGTCTGGAAATCAGATGTATTAGAATATATACTGTGACCCATCTTAATTAAAATTAGAGCTACCACTGAATTAAAGGACTGGCCCTTCAGAAACACATCAAAAGCCCCAGTGGTCAAAATATAATTTATATGCAGAAATTACTTTTAATTCCACTTAGAACCAAAGACAGAGACTACACTTGAAATGTAAGGGTTTGTTCCTCTCAAAGATGTGTTTGGGCAACTTTCCTGCTACTTCAGTCTCCACAAATGGAAGCAGGAAGAGCGGATGGTGAAGCCTACCTGTGAGGCTGGCATGTGTCCTCATTTACAGACATCACATTTTTAAAGGCATGTAAATTTATATGCTTTCCTACAATAGCACTAAACAAGTAAAGGAAAAGCAGAATGAACTCATTTTAAGAGTAAATACATTTAACTCACTTAGTTTTCTGCATACCTCTAAAATGTAATTCTGATTGCTACTACTGCAATAATAATTTCCATTTCAACATGAATAAAAAGAAAATTGCTTTGCCTTCTGAACACACATTACACAAAGATTATCAGCTGGGAACAGAGCCATCAAAACCTTGAATGTTCTTTAAACCTGTTTCCAAACAATATTACTACTAGTAGTGCCTCTGAATAAAAGCCTAAAATAACCAGAAAATTCAAAGTAGCTGGGAATGAAGTAAACTCCCCCTTTATAAAAGATAAAACACTTAAAGGTTTAAGGACTATACCATCTATGTGAATGAGAGGACTTTCAAAGACCCTCAAGTAAAGAAATATTTGAATGACTCTCGGAAGTTCTGCACAATTTACTAAAAAGCCTGTAGTATGAAAAATATTTAAGAAGAAAATAGTGCTGCAGTGTTTCTTCTAGTGAATTTAATACTATATGAACTCATCCAAGAGCCTTTACCTTCTAGCCATGTGTAGAAAGATTCTCCTGTAAATACAGAACACATAGTTAAATGAAGAGTATCCATTTTCAACACTACAATATCTTTGTATTACTATGCATACAATATATATTAGCTGCCATCTGGATATGAAGTTAAATAATTTAGCTATTAAAATGAGAATAGGCACTGAAGCAGCTAAATTGGAGGTTAGTTTAAATCTATTGGGGTCAGAACAGGAGAAATACAGGAATGAGTATGACTAAACTACTGGTCAGGGCATTCAGCAGTATATGGAAGCACATGTCTGATTATATGCACTGCTGGTGAAAGATGTGATGGCAGAGTGCAATTCTATCTGATAGCTTTTACCTTCACCTGCCCTAAGGTTTCCTTTAGTCCTAGATCTTTTGGCCAAGAGCTTTCAGTTGACTAAAAAAATCTTAAAGTTTGCCTCACTGTGGGTGGACCAAATACTTTCTACCCACTCTCTCCCCATCTTTTCAAACCCAAGGACATTCAAGAAAGTACACAAAAACTGTCCCTCTTCTTTTAAGGGATCTGATATCAGTATCAATGGGGTTCTGGAAGAACTAACAACATTATCACAACACATTCTGTTACAAGAATAAGAACCAAGAAGAGAATTGTGTTTTGCTTTTATCCACTCCTTCCCCTTACTCCAAATTAAAGAATAATCCCATTAAAAACATATTCTGATCAATAATCTGCATAAAAACATAACCTTCCTGCTCCCTAATTCAGTAACAGCAAGGTGAATAAATCCAAAATCCAAAACTCTCTAATGCTTACTTCATTTCTGCAGGTCAAGGAAAATAAGATGACTTACCATCATCTCCTCCTTAGAGGGGAAAAAAAAAAGAAATCCATAAGCATTAAAAAGATAATTTTCACAGCAAAGTAATAATAAAACACAGACTTTGCTACAAACACTCAAAGAGTGCAAGAAACTTTAATCTATAAAAAACAAGCTACTTGCCATCCCTTCATTCTTGTTCCTCAAGACCACCTGAGATTTAACACATTGTAATAATGAAAGTCACTAAGAAATTGAAATCTTAGTAGCAGCTGATTTACATAATCTTGAAAGCTGTATTTTAGCTTCAGAAAGATGGTTAGGAAGTCACAGCCTTTAGGCTGCATTGTTTAACAATCAGTTCAGTGTTCCTTTCTGAAATTCTGATCCCTGCATTAAACCATTCTTATAATTATTTTTATTTGTGCGTATCAGCAATATATCAGCTTTTAGTAATTAAAAATATTGAGATATCTTGATTTTTCTAATGGATGGCGGTTTTCTAAACTCAGTCTATTGGCCAATAGTTAATTTTTAAGGGAAATGTGACACACTGACAGGGGAGGGTGATTCATTTGAAACACCAGGTTACAGCATTCAACTTAAATGTCAAAACAAACTGCAAGTCATTAGCACACTTCTTTCCAAACTCTCCTGGGGATACTTGATCCAAAGTGTCCGCTCCTTCAAATAATGCAATTATTTGTACACTTGTAATACACTACACATTATGGATGAAAAAATGTACAGCTGCGTTACACCAGGGTAAGTATGAACTGAAGTGACTAAATGAAATCCTTTTTGGAAAAAGAAACAAGAATACCAGAGTGCATTCAAACTGAAAAATTAGTGTGACACTCACTAAACAGTTTGAGACTTACAATTTAGTTTTCATATCAGCTTACCTGCCATTAATAAGCCTATTAATAGGCATAAGATTAGGCATGTATATAATAAAGTACCACAAGCCTTAGTCTAAATATTGAAAATGTGCTGCTGCTTCTACAGAGGAAATTAAAAAAGCAGAAAGCACACCTACAGACTGAAGATTGCTATTTGTATCACTTGTACTACAATAGTGACTACGTCAAAAGAAACGCATAGGAATATAAAACAGGCAAGACCCACCCCTACTAGGCGCCAGCGGATTTAAAGGACGATAGACAGATCGAGGCCTAAAAAATAAGTTAGAAAACACAAAGATCAGTTTTAAGCTAAACTGAGGTATAGGTATAAGAAAGAGGCTTCCTCTCCCTCCCAATTACTTGAAGCAGTTTTCTTCATAGATGCTGTTCCACACTCTCCAAGCAGAAGGCCCCTTGTATCCAGTGTAACGTTCTGGATTCAGCAGCAAATCCACATATTGTGCATCTGGAGATCTCTCATCTAAATAGGAAAACTTTTGTTACATACGCTAAGTGATCAATTTAAAAAATTTTTAATTTAACCAGTCATACAGAACTGAATATAAACAAGAGGTCTCATATAATACTATTCTGTCTTCCGGCTGGATTATAAATGCCTTGTACATAAAAATGCAGCAATATATACACTAAATACAAAGCTCCAAAGTATATAATCTATTCCAAAGTCTCATGTGTGTCCCTAATTTCTATAATGTCTGATCATCATCTATGTGGCTTCTTCAAGTCTACCATAAAAACTTGACATGCACTGTATTCCCTCATCCTATGCAAAGGTATAAACAGTGTTTTGTTTTAAATGGGCTTCAGATTCAGGGTTTATTTGTCTGGCAGTATTTGGTTGAGGGGGTTGCTTTTTTGAAATGGCTATACTGCATACAGGAGGTTCTTAATAAAGACAAGATCGATGTAGTACATCTTGTAGTTGGTACATATTGTGAATTTAATAGCTAAATCCATTTTTCCTCCAAATACCCTTGTATACTGAATCCCATTGCTTAACTGAACAAACTTTCAGTATATTGCAGAACAATCTCTAGGTTACACAGCAAGAAGCATGTTACTCAAGCAGACTTTGAACAAGTTATACCCTCATCTCTGGAGTTCACTACAAATTTCAGGCAACTTATTCAATGAAAATTGTGAAATAGTACTGTCTCTGCTTAAAAACCTCTGTAGAAATAGCTACAACTTGTAAAAGCAGGAGGAATTCACCCCTCTGAAATTCTAGGTGAAGAGCAACTCACACTTAAACAAACCCCACATACAAGCCAACAGTCTAGACACTTATTCATAGGAATAGGCCAAGATGTGCCACATAGTATTTCCTCAGATATCCAAAAAAGCCACAGAAAGTGAAACTGCTCTGAAAGAGATGATTCTGCATGAGCAGTTAGGCATCACTTCAGCAGCAGCAGCAAAAACAAAGAAAGGAAACTGATACAAGACACACAATGAGTGCCAGATGAAAGAAAGTCAACTTACAGCTTTATTTATTTATTTGACAGTGTGGCTAACCTAAGCAGTTCCTACACTCCCTGGTCACTTCAGGTCTCCATTTTTCTTCTTGTTATCCGCATACAACTGAGACTATGTGCACTGCAGAGCCATGAAACAGAAAGATGGAAAACTGACCCGGGTTACTAAGTTTTTTCAGCTAGATCAATTCCCTTATCTAGTTTATCATTAAGCCCAACAGGAAGTGAGGAGAAGAGAGCAAGGCTTTCTGCTTCCTCCCCATGACTCCCAGGAATTATTCTGTCTTACTCTCCCTGCTCCAGATTACAAACTCACCCAAGAAGCCAGTTCATCACAACAGTGTGAGAGGTGGCAGGGAGATAGCAACTTACTTTCCCACTATTTAGGTAAGCCTAATCAGCTTACCGTGCAGAAAGATGCACACCAGAGCCAGCGCAAAAAACCCACACTGGATGAACACAGCTGAGGACATCCTCCTTCAGCAGGGCATGATGTAAGGAGAGATGGAGTTAGAATGAGAAACTACTTAATTTAGTATTACTTCTAAAAGAAATATTCCTCAACTACACCTTTCACAGCTCAGTACTACTAAAAAATGTATGTAGAAAACCTGAAGATAGTAGAGACAACAGCATATAATTGCATACAGCAGTTCAGACCTACAGTAAAGCTCACCAGCTATTACAAAAACAGCTCATACAGAAAGCCTTCATATTAGATGCAGCAGAAAGCCTTCATATTAGATGCAGCAGAAGCGCTGAAAGAGAACTGCAGTTTGTAAGTCCACTGCAGCTCCTACTTTCTCAGGTGACACCAACCATAAGCCTAAAGGCAGATGAAAGCATCTAGCATTATGCCCAAAATATTCCTAGCATAGAAAGGTTTCTAAGGTATTTATTAAAAATTACTTTAGTAGTCAATCCTAAAGTTGGCAGTTCTCATGCCTATCTGAAAAACATTCCTTTGAGCTTTGAACATTACAAGCAAATAAAAAGACTCACATGTGGAGTAGAGGAAAGACACAATCTAGTATCCTAATGTTTTAACATTAAGAAAGTCCTTACAAACAAGGGTGCAGGGATCATTTGGAAACAGCAAAGGTTGAAGAGGAACAAACTCAGTCCAAGCACAGTAGAATAGCAGCAAAGCAATATAGTAGTAAGAAACAATGAGCTGCAAGCCATTTGTCTTATATTTGTGCTAGGTGCAACTTCTTGTAAGAAGCTTTTTAAAAAATATGTTAGCCCCACCCCATTTACCGTCTTTTTTACTTACATAAATATCTCCTGTTCAATATACTAAAAGGAGGTAACAGTGAATGTGCACTGTGTAGGTTACCAAACACTCCTTGTAAAATTGCAAAAATTTGCACTTTGTGTGTATGATATTGTCATATTTCCACTTGGGACAAAATTAAAACTTTTTAAAAATGGTTATTTGTAGAGAAAGCATGATCTTTTGCAGTTTTATGAGACAGCAAATAAAACAAGCACTCTGAAAAAGCTTAAAGATTTTACCATCAAGTTCACAAAAATGATCCTGTGAATCATCGTATCTTGCCCAGTCAATGAAAGCCTCCTTACTTTGGTTACTGAGGGGAAAAAAACACATTTGATTTTAAACTTCTAAATAAACAACGTCGGTAAGAGCTTCTGAAAGAAATACAACACACGTATAGCTTAGAAGTGGATTCTGAGTTAGTACATCAAACTCGAGAATATAGAGCTGCCCCTTGTAAATCACATAGAGATTCAAGCAGGCATCAACTACAATACTTTCAAAAGTCAGTTTAATGTTGAGACAAAGATTACACCATTATTTGAACAAACTGTGCAGTGGCTTCTCCTCCTTCAGTAAGAGGTTGGTAAAATATGTTCATAGAATACATTTTAACACATTTCAAAGTAGTACTTCAGCAGCTGTCACTTTGAGAGTGGGAGAATGAAGAATCACCCTATTTTCATAACCTGTACTTTCAATGAAACCTACAATAGTTAGTACCTTGCTTTTTGCTGGGAGACTAGACGTCTAAATCACTCTTCTAAGCTAAAGTACTCCATGAATATGATTTGTCCTAAGCCATTTAAATAATAATGGTATTCCACTCACTCTCGCATTTTCAAAGGTGCATGGTACTAGAGAGACAAGTACTTTGAAGTTCCCACACTATGAAACACAAACAGTGCCAAAACCTTTTTTCTATGACTGTGTGCAGCACAGAGCTACTAATGCCACACCACTGACAGCAAAATGTAAGCAAAGTTAAGATTGGGAACTCTGCTCCAGGGTGCAGTGAAGCGCCTTGAAATAATGAAAACAACCTATTCCGTTTGATCAAATTAATGCCAGCTCAATTCTACAAACAGAGGCAATTCTACAACATGATACATTTCTAACCTTCTGCCAAAACACAATAGGAGACTTTATACATGGTATTAAGCGAGGAAATTCTCTGGTTATTACCAACAGGCAAGATTTGATAACCATAAGAAATATAGCTTATAAAGGAAAATAACCCAAACCCAAAAGGATGATGCACTGCCAGGTAGAGAACATGAAGGCTTTCTTGCAAAGCACAAACTCTTCCTTCACTTGAAGGATCCATTACCTGCCCTCTCCCAGCTTTAATCATCTATCCTATTCCCATAAAGGCATTTTCTCTAGCTCTCCATTTACAATCTCACATTCTTTTGCCTTACAGAAATGAAACAGAAATAATATTTCCCCTCAAACACCACACACCAGCAGAAACAGTCGCGTTTTCATGGCACAAGACAGTTTCAACATTTTTATCAGGTAGAACTGCTGAAATTTGTGGGCAAAGACACTACATCCCTCTGTCAACAGTGAAGAATTGATTTTTCTATTTCTATTTTTCAAAGGTGGGGAATCCAGTAGAGTGCTAAACGCTGTTCCACACTCTTTTGTACCAGGGGAAACACCATCCTGCAGAATTCCTCCCACCCAACCTTGACAGTGCCATGCAATAAGCAAGATCAGGGAATTGATCCAAGCTAAAAATAACTTTGCCAACAACAAAAGTAAGTCACATCTCCCTGATCTGGTTCACTGAATGATCACAAACAGGCACATCAGTGCCACAGTGGGACAGAGCAGGACAAAATCCCTTAATCCAGCACAGTCATCAAGAACAAAGAGTAGAGAAAAGGTGGGTTTATTTGCAAGTTTCATTTGACTCTTGATACTGTAAGATACCTCTTTTAAAAAATATAAAAGTGTACTTTAAACAAAAAAAAAAGTCTACTTATCATTTAACACCCCTCCCTTCAGATGTTATTGCATCATTTCACATTTACTTTCTAATGGGTTATGGAAAGGATGAAAAACAAAAACCTGCCAAAACGAGACAGACAAAATAAAATGTTCCTTTCTTATTTTTGTACTGTTGATGTAAATCACAGCATACCTTAAGGTACTGTTAACTGCTCCCAGCTTGTTAGCTTGCTCACAGTCTTCCAATTCTTTGGAATTATTTGCTGCTTTTGAATACTGTAAGAAAAGTCATATTTAATATGCAAATTAATTACTTAAATCCTCTAAGAACAGGTGTTGTGAGAGGTGTTTCTAAGTTTAGCAGTGAATTCCCTAGTATTAAGGAAAATCCTCTTATTCTAGAAGCAGTATATGATTCTGGAACATTTCTTACTTTGATTTTTTCTTCACTTAAGTTCATCAGGCTGATTGCACTCTGTGAATTTAACTACTACAGAGAATTCAGTTAAAAATGTCAAAATTTTGTTTTGCCTTTTGTTTAAATTTAATGGAGTTCTTTTGTTATGAAACACCCTAAATGGAGTGTTTCAGACATTATTTCCTCATAAAAGGACCTTGAAAGACAAGCAGTGTCATACCTATAAACACATCTTGTTTTTACAAGTATAATCATACCCCAATTCCATTGGTTATTTCAGTAGGTATATTTATTAGTTTTGGCCATTTCCCCATCATGTTTAATTCACTGGCTCGCTTGAGATGTGCACAGGTCTGGAAGACAGACTTTTTCAGCTGAACTCAAATTTTGCTTATTTTAAAGACAGAATTGAAGTATTTTTGCTGAAATTTGCTTCTAAAGTATTTTTTTAAAAGTATTCCACTAAAATAGACATACTTCTGGAACACTTCTAAGGAAAACATTTGAAGAATTAAAGACTAAATTCCACTATTCTATAATAATATGGTTATGTCAGCAGGGAATCTAAGTCTGTCAGCTTAAAGCTCAAAAAGTCCTTCTAAGTTTTGGAACATAAGAGGTAGTAACAGTGCTCTCTCAAAAGACAAACCAAATTTCCTCCTTTTTGGGGTTTTTGGATTGTTTTGCATGTGTATGTGGTTGTTTTTTCTTTTTCCAGACTAAGCCTAGGGTCAATTAGTAAAATAAATAAATGATAACTTTTAGAAGAAAGAATAGTTCATTTGAGGACAGACTTGTGGTCAAGATGCCAGAGGCAAAGTACCACCACAATATGTATCACAATACTTCTCAAAAAAAGAAAGTGTTTAATTAAGACTGTTCAGATGAGTAAGCAAGATGATTTGCTTTAAAAATGCATTTGTCTGAACCAATACAAGGGAAAACACTAGAACCTACTCAAGACCAAAGAAGTGAAGGAGATTAAAAAACTAAATAATTTAAATCTTGTTAGGGGCCTTGCCCATAAAGATTTGCTCTAGAAAGAACTTATCACTCAATTTTCTTGGATTTGACAGGCATGGGACCTCATTCTTTAGCGTCACAGGGATGTTAAATGGAAAAATGGGAACAAGGAATGGATCTAACCTAGACTGAAACATATACTGCTGATGAAATAACATACTGAGATGCTGAAGTAAACATTCTGCATGTCTAGAGCTGCAAACCAATCCCTACCCTGAAGTGAAAAAAAGGTTACTGCCAAGACTATAATCCTAAATTTAAGGTTTCAAACACAATGAACATTCAAGTCTCAAAACACATTTCCAGCCTTCCCTATTCTCCAGTGTTTAACAGGAACAGTTATCAGATCAGTACTCTGTGACCCTGACAAGATCAGGACAAAATATCTGTTCTTGCCAACCAGGATCTCCTAAGACCAGTTACTGGAAAAAAAACCAAAAGCCAAAACCAAACCAGAAAAGAGAAGGGCAGGAAGTAAATTACAAAGTTAAATGTTGTAATCTTGAGTTACTGCATTCCGTCCCTTATTTCAAAGATTAATACAGCAGTCACGACAATTCTTTACTGCCTAGCCCCAAAATATGCATTCACCACCCAAATTAAACAGAACTATAGAAAGGGAAATTACTGTGTGCCTCTACAGCACTATTTCAAAGGGCTTATGGTGGTGTCAAGAATTAAAAGGACATCCTCTATTGCTAACTGGACTCCTAAGGAGAAGCTGTAGAAGTGTAATCTTGGTCTTTTGAAAGCTCATTTAGCTGCAAAGAACTCTTCATTGTTCAGCAAACAAAAAACCAAACAAAAACAACAACAAAAACCCCCCACAAAACACAAAAGCCTAAATAAAGCTAGAAGTTTACAAGTTCCTCTACATTAGGAGAGAAAGGCAATGGAAACTGGACAGAAGCCATAGAAAACGTCTCCACAGGATTTTACCACAAGTCTATCTACTCAAGAGGCTATAACACTCACTATTAAAAAGATGCCTTTGGTTGTTTTCACTTTTCCAAGGCAGACATTATCAGGATAAAAGAGAGAAGCTGGACATGTATGTCCTCAGGGAAAGAAAAACATTTCTTTTAACCCAGTACTTTACGGATAAGCCATAAGGTGCAAGACTTCGCCAAATGGGAAATTAGCACAGAACTTGCACAGTTCTTGAAACAAAACATTCATACTAAAACAAATTTGATACTTCCTTAAAAGGGATATTAAATGAGATTGTCCATTTTTAATTGGCTCCAAGAAAGATCTTTCAACTGAACCATAAGTAAAAAAATTATGTGGGTAAGATTTATGTCTGTTTTGACAACAATTTTCCCACAGAATTATTTGCTTCTGTAACAGAAAAGCAGCACATATTAGTGTCTTCTGCAGATTAAAGGTACAGAATTGCCCAACTTTCAGTGCAGTAGCTGGTTTCAACAACCTACAAGGCAACTCAAAGGAAACCACTGTAGCGAACATACAGCAAGTGACAGCTCCCCAAAGAAGCTATCCCACTTTCTTTATTGCGGTGAAAGCAAAAGGCATCTGTTTTTTCACTTCCTAAGTCCAATTCGATATGCTCATGTGAAATACCTAAAGAACAGCAAACTCTTTGGCTACTATTTAACAACTTATTTATGGCTCTCAAGATTAATCAATCATGAAGCTCAAATGCCTACTGCAAGAATCCTTTCTAAAACGGTCTTTAAAGTCTTACAGTCCCTCTCTTTGGGAGGCGCTATGGTACTCCAGGAGTCATTTTCTCTATAATTAAGCTTGGAAGATAAAAGAGTCAATGAAAGAGAGAACTGGCAACAGATTATTCAGCTAAAACACAAGATCTTCTGCCCAGAGACAGTGTCAGCTTTTCAGAACTACTGCTGCTTGTGCTGAAACGGCAAATGACTGACATTTAAATTATGTCAGTGAGAAGGATGTTTCTTCTCTGATTACCAGGAACCTTTAAATGAAGATGCAGTCTCTACTTCAGAGTAAGATAACAATGTATGTATAAAGGAGACAAGACTTCCTCTTGAGCTAAACCTTGGACAGACTTGCCTGCAGTATTCAAGACAAGACACAAGTCATCAATTCACAATGAAGCATTCATCTCTGCCATCTCTGATAACGTTCTTGGCATGAGGTCTAAATGTAATGCCAACAAGTCCTTTATGATATGGTGAACTTGACTCAGGCTGTTCAGTGAGGTAGAAAGCACTGAGGAGGATGGATATATGATAGTTAATCAAGAGATAAGTGTCTACAACACAGTCAAGGTGCTCAATGGGAAGATCTCTCATTAGGGCACCATTATCCATCAACTGCTAAAATCCTCATTCGTGGGCACTGTGTTTGGGATGTCGAGGTGGGTGGTTATTTGTCTTTCTGCTCTGACCTCTTTTCCTACGCATATATAGCCTCTTTATTTTTTGGCTTTGCTAAGATCACTTGGTGATCTAGGAAGGATGGCTTGGGGAGAAGCAAGCAAAAGCCAACAGCACAGACTGACTACTTAAGTTTGCACTGGCTGCTTTAGCCTAAACTGTCTTTAGGCTAATGACATCCTGAAAATTAGACGTAGCAGAACATGCAATAATTTGGATTCTTTTAATATTAGGTGTTCTGATTATTTATGATTCTTAAAAGAGATTGCACTGCTGCTGCGTCTGGGCATTTCAGCCTATAGCTTTTTAGAAGGTAGCCTGCACTCAGGAATGAAGCAACAATTTTGCATCAGACATTCTGTGGCCATGCACTGCTGTCCCTTGTCGTTCATTGATTCAGTCTGCACCAGCTCTCAAGCAATGACAGACCCAAAATGACATGACAGTACCACCTATGTCAGAAACACTATTATACATAAAGGTAAAAAGGTAAAGCCCCATACAGGAATCAATCAGTTATTCTAACTATTTCATGAGTAAGCCAACACTGAAGGTTGGTACTAAAAAGTCACACAGCTGTTACAAAGTTAAGATTTAAAAAAATCAGAAAGAATTTAGAAAATAAAGGAGTACTTACCTTATTAGAGCTTCCAGCCTTAATTCCAACAGGTATTTTGCTCTAAAACAAAAAAATAAATCACAGCTTTTACACTGTTCATAGAAATGTTTATGCTTGATTAAAATCTACAAATTAGGTATCATTCCTATAGAGGTCAAAACAAACTTGTTTTTTGAAAAATGAACTTGCTCCTTTACCTTCTCAACATGTTATATCCAAAACAGTGTTAGAGCTTAGAAGAAACTTATTCTTGAAGCTATCTGCTTTGTTAATAAAATGACTAAGACCTTAAAATACTTTTGTTGTATTTCCACTTTTGGAATGGAAAAGATTTTTGTCGCTTTTATTTAAATTTAAGTTCTCATTAGTAAGTATTGTTATAACAGTACTAGTCACTGCAGACTAGCAAATTTTTAGCCAAAAACCCTTTTTCTATTATATATTATTGATCCATACCTCAGGGCAAGGCTCTACATGACAATCTTTGATAGAACAATGGCCATCATCAGCCCAAAATGGGCATGGTCTCTTCAGGTTGACCTAAGTATACAAAAACAAAAGTTGACAATCAGCACTTACATAAGTGTAGAACTGTAGAAGAAAGCTCTCAGTATCAGGAAATCCTTTAATTTAAAGAAGAGGATACAAGGAAAAAGTGTTACATTAAGTACTTTAAGTTTAGGGGGTTTTGTGGGGGTTTGGCCTGTCAGTTGGTTTTTTTTTCAATTACTATAACTACATAACCTGGAACTTTGTGCAGAGAAACTGTTAATGATAACGGTCTCCAGTGAATGAACCCAAACACATAGTATATTAAAGCAAAAATAAAATCTCTCACTACTAAAATTAACTAATTCAAGTAAGTGCTTAGATGATTTTGGATTTCAAAATTAGACTCAAAGCAGATTATTATTTTAAAATGTTAAAGAGATTCCTCAGTCAAAAAACCCTGACAAAATATTTAGCAGATGGTACGACTTCTTAGAAGTGATGACAAGTATCTTCTCGTTATAGCTCAAACCTTTCTAGCACAGATACAATAAAAGCAGAGATTTTTAGGTTGCTTCCCCCCCATTTCCTTTATTCAATGCACAAACACTATTCCTAGAAAAAAAAGAGTAAAATTATTTTTTGTACATGTTCACTCATCTTTTTTTAAATAAAGCACGAAATAGTTTTATGTGCTACATGACCTTCACGATAAGGCCTATTATATAAAATTTTCGCCTCCCACCAATTTCTACCCAAAACCAACCAGCTACTATAGTTAAATTACAACCTTATTCAAAGTAAACTCTCACAATAAAAACGCTTACACACTGAGGAAGATATAAGTAACTAGGCAGCCACTGCTTTTAGATGGAGGAATGCTGTAAATAAAGGAACACTCCTGCCTAAACTGCAGATTAATTCAGAAAGAACACATGCAAATCAAGATATACTTGTCCCAGAATGACTGAAGAGCACCGAAAACCAGTACACACAAACTGAGGTTGTACGGCACTTGTACATTAATCAATACCAATCATACACTGTCTACACAGAAACATCCTATTTTCTTCAGGATATGAGGTATTGGATTTCATTATTATCACTTAGAGTATTATTCGGTCCTTTCACAAATTAAAAGACAGATTCTTCATTGTGAGGTTTCCAGAGTTTGCGTTTTGATGTATAAATCTAAAGAGACAAAAATTTTTATTTCTTTCATTGAGAAGTGTTCTACCATCTAGAAATCACCTAGCACAATTTCTGCAAGACTTTATGAAGTTTTCTCTGGCCTTTAAATAAAAACTACCTCATCCACTCAGTATTATACATTAAGGTTTGAGTTCTTTTATGGCTGTTGAACTAATAACACAATAGGAATACTGTGACAGAAGTTATACAAGTTCACAATCCAAGTTCCTATTACAAATTCAATTACTTGGGAGTAGGAATGTTTTCAGTCCAAGAAGAAGTATATTCCCCCCAATAGTATAGCTGACCTAGATGATCACTGAATTATATCCTAGTTCTGGCAAAGACAGGGTTAATACTTGCAGTAACCGGGAGAGGGCATGGCTAGGACCTGAAGATTATTCTATACCACCTCACACCATTGCCAGAAGCAGGGGAAAGGGATGCTCTTCCAGGGAGAAGGGGTTCCTTCCAGTTGAGAAAACATGGCAGAGAGAATTGTGTGATATTGTCTATTACCTTTTTTCTCCCCTCCATGTGAATAATTTCTTTTCTTATGCCCTCTGTCATTAGTACTGTTGCTGTTACTGTTAATTTTCTTATTGCTGTTTCCAGAAGATTGTTCATAACTCAGCCTGTGATCTTTACCTTTTATGCCTCCAATTCTCATCTCCACCCCAAGGCAGCATGGAGAGGAAGACGAAAATGGGAGTGAGAGTGAGTGGTGCATGGCTCAGTGAGGGCACTGATTTGGGGAGTACCATTCCTAAATCATGACACCTACCTTCTCAATTTCCACATCCATTTATGTGCTTAAAAAAACTTGCATCATTCTGCACAGGGATATGAAAAAAGCTGTTGCTTATTTAAACAGGAAGAGCTGCAGAACGTTCTGATTAACTTAGTTTGCTCGCTCAACACAAATTCTTCCCTGCCACCACTGGAAGTACTAAGTGAAGTGTGGCGCTGGATGCACTGCACACAGGCCCTTGGAACTGCCATCTATTAGGAGATCAGTATAAAAGATGAGGAGGTAGGATTGCAGCACACCTTTAGAGTATGATCTGCAGAACTGCTGTTGAAATCAACATTAGCTCTTAATTTGCAGGGTGAAATTACTGTTGTATGAAGCCTCATAGAGCTGTTGCTCCTCTTCTTCAAGTACTTTGTTTTGTATCTTTCTGTTGCCTCTGAAGAACCTCATTACCACTACAACATGATGTAATAGTACTGAAGTTGCACATATCCGGTTTCTCCTGGAAAGTGAATTTAGAACCATATCATGGAGCAGGAGATTCAGGGTGCAGTTACACATTACTGCTTGCTCAGGTAAGAAAGGCAAGAGTCTGATGCTTTTTTTTTTCCTCCTTCACACTCATAACCCCATCGTGCGTGAGTTTATTATTTGTCCAATTTGAGATGGGTTAGATCACTTTCTACATCCTGAGGAGAAAAAAACCTCAACAAAATCAACAAAACCCCCTACCAAACTACCCAAACTAAAAATCTACCAGGTTAAAGAGACGCATTGGCCTAACTGAGAGCTAAAAGTAGCAAAGGGGCAGGATGCTGCCTCAGAGGAGTGTAACCTCCTTTTTCCAGTGGCAAGCAACCCTCTGACTAGCTCAGTCAAAATGCAACTTCACTTTCAAGTTAAGCATATCTGAAAAGAGAAGTACCAGGCTTCAAATCTTCATTTCAACATCAGATAGTAACACAGAGAAAAAAAAAAAGGTTTAAGTAATAAAAAGTGATATTAGATACTACTTGAGAAAGGAACGGTTTTACCTATTTTTCAAAGGAACAACAGCTCTCTAGACAGCAAATACTAAAATCAGAAATAAGACAGCAACTTATAAGAAAAATAAATCATTGCAATATTTCCATTTCAAATTACACACATTTCTTAGAAGATAAGCACTGCATGCTGTCAGAAGATTGCTAATATATGATCCTTTTCTAGATGCAGCAGTACAAAGGCACTATCTTTAAAATTAACACTTATCAATCGAATGAAAGCAGTCATGATTTACTGTCACTGACTCCAGGATTAACATAGCAAACAAGACTTATTACCAGCATAACTGCCAAGGACTGAAAACCTGCTTCAAACAAATTAAAGAACTGTGGGCTTCTAATAGCTTAATACTGGCAAGTTGACTTGATATGCAGTCATTCCTATATTTTATGCATTTTATTTAAATTATTCAGGAAAATGCCATTCTAAGTGTACCTTGTAATATCTGAAGTAATCACGTTCTTGCAGCTTCTGTATTTTGGGAAAGATCTTGAAAGTATTGAAGTCATCAATGCTTTCTATGTCACATAAACAATCATCTAGGACTCCTGTGAGCTATTGAAAAAATACATAAACATTTATTTTTAATATAGAAATAGAATAATAACTACAAAAAAAACCTTTAAAGAGGAAAAGATGGCAGTCAAAACAAATACTAGCGAAATGCATTTCCACAGCAAATATTTCACATCACTAAAATACTCTGTAACATAAGCTCACTGTAGCACTTTTTTGAGCTTAAACTCACCTCCAAATGCAATCCTGAATCAATGTTAATAAGATTAACAATTTCATCCCTGAAATTTGTTGACACTTTCAGCATATAGAACTTTCTGCAGAATAATTAACAAGATTTTCCAAATTACAAACACGTGGTATATTAGCGGAGCTGCATTTCAAATATTCTCCTACCAAATGCTCATGACTCGCATTGCCTAAAAAAACCCTACAATCACACATTGTCATATTATTTTTATATTTCTTCTCAAAGTGTGAAAATACTCCATCGAGTTTCTTTAGAGGCATGGGGGAAAGGAGTGTAGGTTTTTCTGTGCCCAAGAAGTTTGCAATTTCACAATCAAATTCAACAAATAAATACCAGCAAAACGAGGTGCAGGGATCTATATTGTAATGCTGTGAATCTATGGTGAAACTCAGTCTAACTTTTCTAGGTCTCATCCCTCTTCTTGTGCGAGGAAAGCAAGCTGTACTGCTACTGCACTAGGTTAAGATCACCTCTACGAAAAGCAGCACACTACAAGTGCAGAAGCGCTAGTGCCAGCACAGGAAGGGAAGGCAGGACTCTGCACGCAGCAGAGAGGACAGCTCCAACTAACTTGGTAGACTAGGCTACGGCAACACTCTTGCTGAGACCCTGGCAGTGTCTTATTGAAAGGTGGAAACACTAAAGTGTGATTGTATGAACACATGTATGATAAATTTCAATAAATCTAAACTAACTCACTTAGGCACAGATTCTTAAACTATTACAAATATGTCTGATAGCTTTAGACCACATCTAAGGGAATGGAATCAAACACTGGTGTTTACTGCTACTGTTTTTCAGCCACACAGGAAATGCATTGACATCCATGATGGCCTAGAAAGCATTTAAAATAGAAATGCCCACACATCTTATATCTTGCATGGGATTAGAAGAACCGTTAACTATTAAAATATTACGTGCAAAAGGAGACAAAAAATATTTTGTGGCTTTTTTTTTCTCCACAGATTTCACATAGATGAGATTATGAAATCATCTAATCTGTTTTATGCATGATAAATCACTCCTGTACTTTACAGAACAGATACCCTTATATAACCAAGCTTGATGTAAAAGAGCCACTAGAAACCAAATTGTAGGCTTCTGCTCCTTTATGAAGCCTAAAGGATGCCTGGAAAACGGATTTCCCTCAACTCTCTGTGAGAATAAAGAGGTGAGGATATGGCAATTAAGCGCTTAAGTAGAAAATTCACCTTACATAGATCCTACTTTTCCTGAGGCACTAAATAGGCTGTTGTAATTCCGTAGAGCAGATATGGCAATGAAGTAAAACTAATTTAAGGAAAGTTACTTTAACCAAAAATTTTGTCTGCTGTTATGCTTGTCTTTTTACTGTTATCTAACTTCAGACCTGGGCAAACAACTATCAAAGAGCCAATGTGTAATTACAGGTTTTTCACGGCCCACATGACTGCCAACTTCAAAGTCAGAAGAAAAAACTTGTTATTAATGATGCTTACAGAAATAAAACTCCCATGCATTTTAATCTATAATAACATCATTAAACATTTCTGATTTTCTTATTGATCGCGCACAGAAAGAAATCTGTAAAGGTGCAGCCTTTACAGGTAACACTATATCACTAAACAAGAAGCGTAAGACTCCATTATAATACAAAAAGGCAAAAAGATAACTCTCAACATTTTGCTCAGATATTACGGAACTGTATAAACAAGATGATATGAGAAAGTTTTTTTGGACTGAGAAAATAAAGGGTAGGAAACTATTTTGATGACCAGCTTATAAGGCTGCCCACTGCTTACAAAAATAATTTTACATTCTATGTAAAATGAAAAATGCTTTTTCAGGGGAAAAATGTCCCAGATAAACATGCAGTAGTTACACTCAGTGTCAAATCCTCATGGAAAAATAAAAAGCTGCAGCCTTTTTATTTAACTAAGATCTCAGTTCTAAGAACATATCTGAAAACACAATACAGTTTACCTAGACCAATGAAGTTTCAGAAATGAATCCTCCTCAAAAACTAGAACTGATTTAGGAACTTAAGAAGATAAAAATTAATTGAGAGTAACAGGAACAAGCAAACTAACACCTCCATTTCTTTTTCTCACAACTGTTTCAGAACTGGAACAGTTAGCTCCCTGTATACATAAAATAGTAAAATCAATGTTTCCTTGGAAAGCATGCTCTAAAATTAAACTAAGTATCTGTACCAAACCACAATTTATAAAATACTTTAACAGTATAGACGAAACATTAATACAACAGCAACACTGGCTTCAAGCACCCCAGTTAGACGTTTTTCTATTAGTCTAAGTGCAGCCTTCAGTGGTCTCACTTGTAATGACTAACGACGAAACACTCCAAGAACATGCAGAAAATCATTTCATTTTTGTCAACACCTGGATCTTCCAACAAATTATTTTTTTCAAACTGGGGACATCAAAATAAGAACAGTGTACTACACAGTTAAAATCACGTATTGCAAGACCTACTTTGTTATTCACACAATTGGTACTTTGCCTTTTTTTCATTGAACTATAGTAGTTAACTTAGTCCACAACTATAAAGTCAAACTGTACTGTAAGTTATTACACTTTTATTACAATGGACAAGTATCATGATTTCCTTTCATCTATTAATTACTTTGAACTCTACAATAAACTCTAAAAGCATTAGCTGACTACAATTTGTGTTCAAGAAGTCATCTGACATTGCATAGCTGCTATTTTTTCTACATTTCCAATATCCTTACCAAAGTACTTTCAGGTATTGTCAAACCTAGTTTAGTTCTTAAACAGGTATCAGAGCTATACTGGAGAAGTGAAACTTTTAGCTTATCTTCACCAAGATTAATCAACCTTTCAGAAGGTCAATGTCCAACCTGCATCAATTTCTCCTTATGATATCTGGAAAGAGAAATGCATCCAGCACTTTAAGAAAAACCTGAATAACTGCATGTACTAATAAGCAATCTATTCATACAAACAACCTTATTAGTGTTATCAGGTTGTTGTACTTTAATTGCTTCGACAATTAGAAGACCACCTGGGACACTTTGTTTTGTTCCTTAGATGTTTTACTTTGCCATAGCTGCAGAATGAGAGAACAGGTAACATGACTCCAGGAACTATTGGCTAGCTTACCTTTTCCTGCACAAGCCAAACTCTGAACACAATATTATGAAATACCAACAATTTTATGAAATACCAACAACCAATCTCTCTGTCAAGCATCACAAAACACACCATGCCACTTTATTGCTTCTTTAAGAACTCCACTTCAATTAGCATTTAATTATGCTAAAATAGTTACTAAAATAATGGATTTTTAAACCAGAGACAACCTCAACTTACAACAAAAAAAGCTCCAATTAAAATTATCTATGCTACTATCATGACCACCTTGGGTGGTCATTTACAGTACAGCATGTTACATAATGCACGAATTTAGAAAACATAAGAAAAGTAATAATCCAGAGGACAAGCTATGCACCATGTGGATGCTGTATTCCTCTATAAACTCACTCCAAAGTCTTTGGCCCAGCCAAAAGCCTTTCCTGCTTGACACCAGCTATCATTTCAGTCACGGTCACAGGGCGGATGAATAGCGAGGTCCTAACATTTGTCCTCCTAAAGCTGTGAAGGCAGTTTAAAGAAGGAAGGCGAGTTCTCATCCTTGCCTGTAATGTGGGCGAACAGACACGACCTAAGCACAAGCCAAGCCCGGGCACTGGCATCACCATTGGAACATATGGCTTCTCAGCGCCTTCATCACGGCACCGAAGTTTCCGCCTGAAGCCAAGGGCATGATCCAACTCAGAGCTCCTCAACACAACATCCCACTCACTCACCGGTGCTACCTGTGGTTCCCAGGTCAACCAACTTCTCTCCGCACAGACCGGAGACACCGGCCCCGGGCTGGATCCCGGCGAGTGCCAGCCGCGGGGTATGGAAGGGGAAGGACGTGGGCTACAGTCTCCAGCGAGAGATTCCCCGACTTCTCCGGGGGGAGGCTGTACAAGGCACGGCCCAGAGCTGCCCTCTCCCCCACGACCCCCCGAAGTGACCTCGCCTCCAGCCCCTGCCCTCCTGCCCCTCTGGGAGGGCTCCGCAGCCCTACCCACAGCCGGCAGGCATCCCTGCCCGGCCACGCTCCCTCCCTGCTCCCTGCCGTCCCACATCGCCGCACCGTCCCGCCAGCCACCGGCTCCTACCTGGGCCTCCGCTGTCAGGACGCAGCCGAGCAGCGCCAGCAGCCGCGCTGCCAGCCGTGCACTCGCCGCCGCGCTCCGGCCAGCACCGCCGCCGCTCATACTGTTGCCGCTACTACTGCCGCCGCCGCCGCCGCGACTGACGGAGGAGGAGGCAGCCCTCGCCCCGCCGCCGTCGGCACAGGAAGGAGAGGGACGCGCCGCGGGTCGGCGGCAGCAGCGTCTCCTCCCGGCGCGGCCGCTGCTGCGGGCGGCGGGACCCG
>VZRL01003992.1:1113017-1215813 GCA_013397895.1 Origma solitaria | reverse complement strand
CGGGCCGCCGCCGCGCGGCACGCCGGGAGATGTAGTTCCCATCCCGGTCCCGCGGCCGGGGCGGGGCGGGGCGGCGGCGCCCAATCAGAGAGGACCACGCGCGCCTCCAAAACAAGTGGCGGCGGCGCGCGAGGGGGCGGTTGGGCGCGTGCGCGCGGCGCGAGGAGGGCCGCGTGAGGGGCGGCGGTGGCGGGCCGCTGTAAAACCAGTTTGTCCCAGTCCAGACGCGAGTAAACCTGTCGGGCCCAGTAAGTTCCTAAACTGGGTCCCAGACAGTACCTCACAGTCCATCCCAGTATAACGCAGTCGAGGTATGTATCAACCAGTTTAGCCCAGTATCATCAAATCGGAACACCCTGAGTTGGAAGAGACTCATAAGAATCATCAAAATCCAGCTCCCAGCCCTGCACAGCACAATGCCCAAAAGTGACAACATGTGCCTGATAGCATTGTCCACACTCTTCTTGAGCTCTGTCAGGCTGGTGCTGTGACCACTTCCCTAAGGAGCTTGCTCCAGTGCCCAGCCACCCTCTGGGTGAAGAATCTTGTCCTGATATCCAACCTAAACCTCCCCTGACTTAGCTTCAGCCCATTTCCTTGAGTCCTGTCACTGGTCATGAGAGTGAAGAGATCAGTACCTGCCCCTCCCCTTCCCCTTATGAGGACTATGAAGACCACAATGAGATCTTCCCTCGCTCTCCTCTTCTCTAGACTTCTCCGGAACAAATACGTTCCTATAACCCCCTAGTATACCCCTATAACCCCAGTCTAAACCTGGTCCAATCCATACAACCCAGTCCAGATCTGTATAAACCAATTTGGTCTGCTATATCCCAGGGCACCTACTCTAACCCAGCAGGCTGGGGCTGTACTGCCCCAGTGCTACATGGGTGAGTTGGGCAGGGCCGCAGGACCCCCTGCCCTGCTGTTGGGGCAGCTCAGAACCAATGTTTTGCTCCCAACAGTTAAATGTTTATCTGTAATTAATTTCCAGAACAGCAAAAAGTCATGTTTCTGTGAAAAATATGAGTGTTGCACTGATTTAACGTGCAGGGTTGCTGAAATTAGGATTTTATTTTCAATTCAGGTGCTAACTCAGGTTCTTCTTACACTCTTCCAGTTGGAGAATACTCCTTTTCTGGAGTGTGGAGACAAGCTTTAAGTCTGGGGTAACTATTTCAGAGAGCTTAACAGTTTTAAGATTGACCTTTGTTATTTACTTACAAATTAATTCAAATTAGTTTTCCATTACATTTGTCCTTAAGAGGCCGGTATGTCACAGATTTTTGCATTGCTGAAAATGTCTCAAAGGGATGGTGTCTAGGAATTACAGAGACCGTGAGATGAAGCGGGCTAGTTAGTCTTGTTCCAGAGACATGATGTAATTGCTCCTTTCTTTCCTCTCTGGAGTGCAGGCAGTACAACTATAATTTGGGAACAGATGACTAAAAACCTGTTCCTACTTAGAGTATCAGTGGACCAATACATTTGTTAGATATTTGAGAAGAAATGGTAGAACAGCTAATGTTAATGTTTACATTGCCATAGTTTACTCTCAGTATCAGAACTCAATACCTATCGCAAGTGGTTTGTACTTCTCACAAAGGAGCTGTTTCTGTTCAGCAGATTAAGGTGAATTCATTGTATTTGTTTACATTTTGTACCTTTGATTCTGGAAAAAAGTTTCCATCATGAGTATTTAGAAAAGCTCTAAAACCTTGGAAGAATCAAGCACTGTCACATGCTTAGGCTACATAAAGGACTATACAAGTTAGGTGTGAACTATCATATTTTAAGTCATAGAGTTCACTCAGTTTTCAGTTCAGAACACTTTATGTTAGTTACAGAAGGTATTTTATTTCTTCACCTCTGAAGTGATTAGGAGTCAGTAGTGGGTTAGGTTTTTACTGCCATATTAGAAGGATAAGGAATTGGCTGTAAAAATATATAATGAATAATTTTAAGAGGCAATAAAAATTTCTTCTATACGTGTTATCTGCTATACCAGAGCTGAATATAGCTTAACACAATTTTCTAAACTCTAGATTTTAGAAATATTTTCAATCTTATTTTATGTTTTAGTGTCGATTTAAATCTATGAATGCTTCTTTGCTAGTGGTATAAAAATGTATAAAAACCCCCAACCATAAAAGTCCTAATGTAGGATTTCTTTGTGAAATCAGTTTCTGGAAAGATCTGCAGAAGAAGCAGTCTTACAGTTGCAATCAAAACCCAACAGCATATTACAAAGCTGTGCCTACTAAGCCTCTCTCTTTTAATGAAATTTGCCATGATGTTATGATATTTTAGCAGGGGCTGAGGACAAGCCTTTACTGGGGAAAAGAATAATCACAGTTTACAGGTTGCTGGGGTCATGAAGAGTCTGGCCTATATATTTATTTTTTCAATGTGGTTGTCATAAGAACAAATATCTTCTGTAGTTTCATAATATGCATTGCTGTTACACATGTTGACAATTTTATTTGCAAGCTCTAACATTTTCTTTCTATATGCAA
Source organism: Origma solitaria (assembly GCA_013397895.1). Classification (NCBI taxonomy): domain Eukaryota; kingdom Metazoa; phylum Chordata; class Aves; order Passeriformes; family Acanthizidae; genus Origma; species Origma solitaria. The sequence goes on along the minus strand of VZRL01003992.1, from coordinate 1,213,297 downwards.
GCAAAGAAAGCCTTGAACATGGGAACTAAAAACACTGTTCTGTATTCATAAGTAAGAAGGAAGTAAAGCACATCAGAGTTATCTCTTCCTCTCTAGGGTGGGCAGAGATCTAGATGCAGCAGAGAGACACAATCTTTTACTGGATGCTGCAAATCTGCAATTACCAAACTTGCCTCTGGCCTGAAACTGATCAAGTCCAGCAAGTTTTATTGTATTACCTCCCTTGGTGCTTTTCAGCCAGCTCTTACTTGCCAGAATTGAGCTTTTACATTCTGGTTGTAGACAGAAATAATGATCTATGGTAATCAACTGTGTAAAAAATGGATCTTAGAGATTATTATGGACTAATTTAAGTGAACACACAAGGTAAAACAGGGTGGCTTCACATCTCACATTAGGAGAAACTTAATAAATGCCAGCTGCTTTGTCAGGTTCATGAACTAGATTTCAGTAATCTGAAATGTGGATTTTAATTTTGAAACTTTTTGCCCTTGAAACTTCTACCTTTATTTATTTTTCCAAATTAACATTTGAATGAGTCCTTCCTAAACTTAGGAGAGTAAACCAGAGGAATCAATATGTCACAAACTTCTGTTTAAATCTGGCAAACAGCAGCAGTGGGAGGGCAGTGCCTGTTGAGCAATGGAACATCTTGTGGTAGTCTAGATTTAATGATAACAGCAAGGCACAGCTGTGGGTAAGAACTTTCAGTAAACCACCTGATGTGAGTACAGCAAGCAGCCAAGTAGCTGGGCACGAGTTCTGTGGTCTGTCAGGCCTCCTATGACTGAAGAGCTTGTACACCCTCACCCTTATTCTGTCCCACTGTCATTAGGCCTGATAAAAGTTATGTTTCCTTCCAAGTCATGCCTCATTTATGTCCTGTTCCCACCTACTGATGTCTGCCTTAAAGCCACAACATACGCTCAAGTCTGAGGCAAGGGGTGCAAATAATTTTTGAAAGGTACCTATGGGTGTCTAGGGTTATCGCAGGAGTGTGGCCTGTAAATGGCAAAACAGTATGTCGAATTCAGTATAGTGGAAAAAAAGGTAAATTTTATTAAGAAAATACAGCAATGTTTTCATAATGACTATGAGGAAAAAAGCAAGAAAGATAGAATGCAGTAAAAAATAAAGAATAGCAAACTACAAGGAGGAAGTGCATTTTTTTGGAAGTTTTGTAGGTGGTAAAAAACTAACTACAAATCTTAGCTACACACCTGTATTCTCATTTCCATGTTCCATGTATGTGTGTTACAGTTGGATGTTAACAAAGTGCATTGTGTGGCTTATAACAGCATGATCTGAGTAAAGAGTAGAAACAATCTATGGAGTATAATTGTCATTCCTGTAGTACCGATAATTTCTTAAGAAGGAACGCTGTCATAGGAATGAGTCTACTAGCTCTGTTAAACTTCTGAGTATAGTCAGTGTGATGAACATACATAATCTTGTTTGAAAAAACATATAAGATTTGTGCACTTGCCCTTTCTGTGTGTGTGCTTATTATCTGTCAGCAAATCTGACCATGAGGTATAGATCTCAACTAAATTGTACAATTATGGAAACAAGTAGCCAAGCAGGGGGACCATGCTAATGTCCCTGCAGAGGCATAAGCTGCAGCCTGAAAGCAATTGTATTAGGCTCAGTTTCAACATGTCAATCTAGGGAAGGCAAGGTTTCACTGTTTCTGTGGTGTGTGTTTGACTTGGACACAACACAGCTCCCGGAGTGGTGGGAACATTTCCATACCATGCAGTCCTGTCAGGCAAACAAATTATACACAGGCTTACATAAGATGATCTAGGTGTGTGTCATTTCTTATATTTTCTCCATATAGTGCTGTTTCTGTCAATTAAATGTCAAAATCGTGATGTTCCTCTAAAAGAACTGTAAAAGAACAGAACAATATCATTATTGGCAAAGAAAGTAGTTTTAACTTCTTAGCTGCTGGTTAATTATTCCTACTCCAAAACAGTCTCAGAATTTTAAAAAACTTTTCTAGCAACTCTGAAGCTGCTAACACTTAAAAACTATCTATAGGATACTGAGAGAGAAAATACAGGGAGGTTTTTCCTAAATCTGCTGAAATACAGGAGGGGTGAAGAGTTTATGTTGACAAAGAAGTATTTTACTCAATATAAACTTCCTTAAGTGAAGATGTTTGAAATGTAGAAAGCAAACAGATGAGGAAGAATAAACAAGGTTGCCATGTGATTCTGGCAGGCCCACAGTTACCATGACTATGGGCAACCCCCATCGAGGCATGGGGAAGGTTACTGATCCACTGTGTTATAGTAGCATTTGTGATCCAGAACAAAAGCTCTTTATTTCCATGTGGAAAAGCTACAGATTATCAACTGAGAAAAAAAAGTTTTGTTTTTGTAGGGTTTTTGTGGGGTTTTCTTCTGTGTGTGGATTTTGTGTGGGTTTTTTTTTTTTTTTTCTTTTTGCTGTTGGGATATAGCAGTAATATTTTTCTGGAGAGGAATATATTTTCCATAGTTTTGTCTGCAGTCTTGTGCTCAGAAGGTGGGAAGCCCCTTGAGACTGTGGGTTAATTGCTGTTTCGAACAATAAATTGTCCAGCTATATATTAACAGATGTTTGTAGATCTTTGAGCAAAGCCTCTGTCCTCATCAAAGATGGCTGGGTTTTTTGATGGGGCCAAGAGAAGTGTAGACTTGATTTGTGAAAACTATTTGAAGTTATGAATTCTGTATTTGAGTGGCAATTTTCAAAATCCAGAACTCTTCCCATTATGATTAGTTATGCTGAATGTAGTAGCTTATAGGGCTACAGCAAGATAAAATACAGATTGTACTTAGGTTTAGAAATTTGATGAGAAAATTAGTCCAGCATTGTATAGAATGCCATTGCTTAAACTTACCTTATTCTGGACTTAGCTTTTGTGATACAGTTGTATTTAGCTTTGCCAAAATAATTCCTGGCTTTCTGCACTGGTCAGTTAGCTAAGTAACAAAGATTTCTACAACACTCATTAAAGAATGATACAAAAGCAGGCATGCAACAGCCAAATTAATCTGTACTGTTAACAGTACTCTAGAGATACTTTTAAGAGATTGCAGTCTCCTCCTTCAGTACTACAGGAAAACTGTTAAATTATGATGACTAACCTAGGTTTTAAAGCAGTAGTATTATCTAGACTATTCATTTCTATTATTAAATTTCATTATTTTGATGAGTTCTCAATAAATAATTTGTTTTTTAAAATCTGCTTCAAATTGAAAAGCCAGCGTAATTTATAGACATACTTTTCAAAATACATGGTTTCGAACAACATTAACCAGTTTGGGCTGTTGGCACAAATGTTGTTCCACTAAAAGTTACTGTTTACTGAAATAATTTTAAAATCCTAATGTAGGAAGATTTCAGGTTGTAAGTTATGAGTAAATACCACACTGGTTTTAAACCCTGACTTAGCCCCTAACACCAATGTTTTATAGCCTTTGGTAGTTTATAGCCATCTGTGTAACAGTAGTGCACTAGGGATATTTTGAAGGAAATCAAATTATACATTTTTATGTAGGTTGTAAATATATTTCCCCAAAGTTTTTGCAGTCACTCTGTCTGATTTTGGGGTTAAGACCAGTAGTTTTTGAACAGCACACGGAGGCAATACCTACATGGGGGTCCTCAGGATAGTATTGGCATTCATTTTATTGAAGCATAAATTGGGCTAGTTTAAAATCTAGAGAATTCTTAGCTCTGCTGGGGCTATGTCCTTCCTCACAGTTATGGAAGAGACTCCAGTTATTAGTCTATCATTTGTGCAGATCTGTGTAGATAAGAATACACTTTTTCTGCTCTCAGCCTAATTATCCATCACCGAAAACATTGTGCCACTAAGGAAATCTAGGGAAGCATACAGAATCAGCAGTTTTATTTCTAATAAGACTTGGTGTTATCCTTTTAAAGTAGCTTCTATTCTTTGAGAATGAGTTTCAATATTAATGTGGAAGAAATGAGAATCAACTGAGATGTTGAACAAATGGACTCCAATGATATGCCTAAAAAAAATTCTTTGTTTTTTATACATCATGAATTGCAGAAGTCTTAGTGATCTGTTAGTTGTACCTTGGAGATTAAGATATGTAGAGATATATGTACGCATCTGTAAGACCCAATGGGAAAGCCTCCATTTATCTCAGATGAAATAAGGGCAATGCTCTGAATCTTCTAAATACCATGTTAGTACTTTCACCTGTAGGATGATTCAGAGGTGCACCATAAGAGCTCTCCTCTCAGACTTGTTCTTTTACAAGAATTCTCAAATTCAGTAACAGAATCATTGAAAAACATCAATATTACTGATGTTAGCAAAAAGCCAAATAACAATTTGTCATCAATTTAAATTCTACAAATAAGAGCAATTTAATCTTTATCACTTTAAAAAAAAAAATTATTTGTAACATACACGAGAGATGGAAAATAATCCATGGAAAAGCACTCAATTTTAATGCTTTATGGACCAAACACTACTTTTAGTTATGGCAGTGTAAGCCAGCTGGCTGAATTGGAGCTCTCTCAGTAAAACAACAGAATCTGTCTGCAAATTTACCTCTTTCATAAATGAGCCAGGTGGCTCACAAATGTAATCTTTATAATGGCAAGTTCAGTTGTACTGGCTTCTTTTGCTTGCATTGTACAATAAATAGCAATACATAATAGTTCCTATTTAGAGAGTAATGTCATGAACAGACCCTACACTGAAACCATAAGTGAGAGAATTTACCAGAGGTAACAGTGGGGTCCCAAAGCAATTACATCCAAAAATTTAACATCGTCATGGTATCAGATGTGCCGGTAGCGTAAGAGGACGAATTTAAAATATCTGTGGGAAACCAGTGCAGTTTATTGATTGTTGCTTTGCAGTACTTGCGTTTGTAAACTCTGTCCGTGCACGCTGAGCCACCTGCAGATGCACCTTAAGCCGTAATGCAGACCGGCTTTCTCTGTCTGAGGGCACTGATTTAAGCGCGTAAATGTCCGCAAGAACAGGAGAGCGAACACTTGATTTCATGTTATTGAAGTAGCTCACTTTTAGGTCCCAGCTAGCACTACTCGATGAGCCGTATATGCAGCCCGTAGATGTGGTTTTAGCGAAACACGGCGTTTTCACACAGCGGAGCACCTCCGGCACGGAGGATTTAACCCGACGTATTCGCAGGAGCGCGGTATTTCCCGGTGGGAAATAGGGGCTGCCGGCGAACGCGCTTTCTACCCCTGCGGCCGTCGCTCCCAGGACGGGCAGGGGTGGGACCGACCTACCTCGCTTCGTCCCTCCCGGGAGCGCCCTACCTGCGGCGGGGCGGCGCAGGAAGGGGGCGGTGCGGCGGGGCGGTGGTTCCGGGAACGTCGCGCTCCTCGTCCCGGGACCCGCTGCGCCCCATGGCCGCTCCGCAGGACCCGCTGCCCCCAGGTGAGGCTGGCGCCGCGGGGAGCCGGGCGGGCTGACGAGCGGGGGGTGCCCGAGGGGCGGCGGCCGCTGCCGGGGCCCCCAGGGGTCCGGGACAGGCGATGCGCGGGGTGCGGCCCGTGATGCCCGACCCGTCCCGGGCCGGGCTGACCCGGGGCCGCGGCTCCTGGGAGCCAGGTGAGGAGCGTAGCCCCGGCTGGGCTGAAGAGTGTTTGTTGGTTGCTCCCTTCCCCCTCCGCACACTCTAATTAAGTATGGTAGTAATTTATCATGTGCTTTGCTGATGTGATTTAGTGAAACTTGTCTTGTCAAGCCTGCTCCGGTATTTAGCGTGTAAGTTAGTTTGTACTAGTTAACAGCATATTTAAAAAGACCTCTTAAAAAGACGTTTTCTTAGAATTCCAGCTACAAAGTCCACACGCATTAGCTTACATAGGTAATGGGGCAAATGACTTTTGAGTACCTCACCTGTGGTGTGCCAGCATCACAGATTTTCCCTGCCTATCTGCTCAGACAGGGACAAAGTTTTGAGTAGTTAACAGTAAACAAAAATGCACAAGTGCCGATGGACTTAGATTTTTCAGGGAACTGAATATTCTAATATAATTTGCCATATTTTCTCCTGCTATTCTAATTTGAAATTCACAGGCCTTTAGTCAAAGCAACATTTTTAATTTGAGTTTAATCAAGGGGTTCTTCTCTGTAAGCAACACTAGTATTAGGATGATCACTTGTTTAAGTTGCGCTAAGTTAAAATATTGGTGTGTATGCCCAGCCTTGGTGTGTAAAAGGTCTTCATTGCATGGTTGAACTATGTAACCACAGCCAACCTTACATGCTTCACTCACTACTGGTGGCGTCAAGATTGTGTTGCAGGGAAAACCTGTAACAGAGGGAAAGACCTGTTGCTCTCTCTGCTACTTGGTGCTTTGTGAACCCCCTTCTTAAAGGTAAAAATGCTGAAGTCTCTAAAACTCGCTTTCAGACTTTCTTCAATGCAAGGATGAAAAGCAGAAAAATGTTTGCGCTGGTAAGTGCAGAGTATTGCATCGCCATTATAGTAGCAGTATTGAACAGAGAGCAAAGGAGGGGATTGGTACAAGCCTGCTGCTCTTCTTGCAGACTGGTTATACTGGATGGGCCCTGGCAGAGCTGTGGTAGCCGCTGAGCAGCGTGCAGGTGCTGCGTGATAGAAATGAACTTCAGGAGGAGACACTGAACCTGATTTATGTCTGTCCAAGTCAGTGTGCACATGCTGATTTATGTCTGAGTCAACTCACTTGTGGCTACCTGCAGAAGTGTGGGGAAGTAGATGTGGTCCAGTGTCTGTATCCTGTCAATGGCGAGTATGGTGGTAGTGATTTTGTGAGGGATCCCAGGTAGTGTTGTTATGAAGCCATCTGTCAAAGTAACCATGCAATCAGTCAGATGATACCCTCATTTCCTGTTGGCCTTTCCGCATGCAAAACTGTGGATGGTACATCTAAGATAAACAGAGAACTTTTCTCTTTGCTGCTTTGTGCACCTGTGTCCAGCTGTATGACATGAGCTGCAGCATGTTGTGGGAGATGCATGTGGGAAAGAGAGAAGGGACATTCTAATTGCATTATTCACATAAAATACTAGGTCTGTGGTTTTCAGATTATGTGCCTGCTATCAGTGGTCAACAAGATCTGCAGCCCAATAGCTGGAGTCTTTAATCTCAGGTACAAATATTCATACACATATATGCCACTTACAAAAAATCTTGGGACTTGGTAGTGCTTTGCAACCTAAACAAAACAATGGAAATTACCGTTCTTCATAAAAAACTGTTAAAGAAAGGGAAGCAATTGAGGTGTAGGAAATGAAATAGAATTTTTAAATACTTTTCAGGATGGATGCTAAGCAAGAAAGATGCAGAGTCGTAGATTCCCATGACTGTGTTTATGTGTGAAGCCTAGAAAGAGGGAGTCAAAGGTACCACCCTGTACCCCATCACCTCTTGCAGAGATACCCTTGGGTCTGTCAAGTCCTTGTTTCAAATGCCTGTAATTCTCTGAGCTTCTCCCAATTTTTCAGTGCTTTGCTCTGGATTGTGGAAAGTAAGTTACCAGCGTCAAAATGTACCTTGGTGTTATCTTGGAGATGTAACAGAGGATAAGGGACAAAGCCCTTACTATAGCTACAGCAGACAGGTTCACCAGGCATGGATGTTCTGTGTGATCTGCTTTCATCTACCTCAAGACTCCTCTTACATGAGTAAAAGAAAGTGCTGGAGTTTTTTGGGGGTTTTTGTTTGTTTGTTTTGGTCTGGTTGGTTGGTTGTTTTTTTGCCTTTAAAAAAAAATTTATCTGAGAATCTGCAAGGAGGCCTCCAGAATAAACCAACAATAAGGTGCATGCTTTGCCACTGGGTTTGAGTGGAAAAAACAGTGAGACTGGGGATGCCTGGACTGGCCTTCTTCCCTAGAGCCTTTCTTTGGTTCCCAGTGCCTCCTTGTTTTTCAGCTTTTCTTTACAGGGTGGGCTTCTCTTTGCCCCAGCTTCATCTCCAGTTCCTCTACAGCTTTCTGCTTCAGTTCCCACTAGGAGCCTCTATTTCTGGCCCTACTCTCAAGCAATGTCTTACCAGCTTATTTTCCCATATCCCAGTGACTCTCAGCCTCTGTGCATTTGAGAGTTTGTGCTGACTCTTGCTATCAGGGCAGGCTTTATCCAGAACATTTTGTTAATACCATGTTTCTGGAGCAGGGATTTCATACTTACTGAAAAGTGCACCTGTGACAAGAATATGGGGTTTTGGTTGGTTTGTTTGTTTTTGGTTTTTTTCCATCTTCTGCATATGGCTTCCTAATTTGCAGTGTGAACTCTGCTCATCTGCAATTTCATAGGCCCCTGCCGTTTAAAACATTCAGTGTGCAAAGACTGTGCTCAGCCCTTGTTATCTGACCCATCTGATCATGTGCCACCTGCCTGGACAATGCCTATGGATTTCCTGGGAGCTCTAGCGCTGAGAAAGGCTCTACCTGGAATCTTAGGGGCCCCCTAAGTGACTATGCTAAATTTGAGGTGGTTAGAATAGTGTCTGTGTAACTTCTGTTGTGCTTTGGGGCTCAATGTTTATAGTGTGTGCTTTGTAGTTAATTTCTGTGTCTGTTCTAAATCTACTGGTTTTTATATTCCAAAGAAGGTAATCACCAAATACTGATTACAATCACATCTTACTTGCTGCAGCTGAAAACTTAACATGTACTTGCAGTAAGTGAGTTTTAGAGTAAGAGTAGCAAGAATAGTATTTTAAATTTCTATTGTAATCTGGTGTTTGCTATAGTATTAATTTTTGTTGTAGTGGGTATATGCATTTCCTATTTCTTTGAGGAGAAAATGGAATGCTGTCAATAGGAGAGCAGAACTTAGCTTTTAGAAAATTTACTGGATTTTATTATTTATTGCTGAAATGTTTTGTGATTTTTTTCACTAAAAATAACTTAGGATTTTCATGGAAGTCTATCTTTTGCTAGCTTAGAGTTGGGTTTCCTTTTTGCATGTAGTTTCTCTACTCTGTGCTAGTAGTTCTGACATTTTCCAGTTTGTCATGTTTTCTTGTGGAAATACATCATAATGCATATAATGGCTGCATAGTTGTGTTTTATCTCGGTCAGACAAAGACGCAAAATATGAATTGGCAGAAATACTTTGATGATTATGCAGTGATAAAGCTTTCTTATTTTCAGCAGATCATGCAGCGAAAGAGCCAGTGGAGGATACAGATCCAAGCACACTTTCCTTAACAATGGTATGTGTTTCTGGTCTAGTACAGTTGAAGTTATTATAGCTCTCTATGGTCATGTAGTACAGCAGTGGGGTAGAACATTCAAGAATGCTAACTCAAACTGTGAGTGTATGTACAGAGTTTTGTTTATCTATATGATTGTGCAAACAAGCTTTAATTTACTATCCTGTGCAGTTAAACTGTAAATAAAAATACCGACAGGTTCATTAGCTGAATTGGATGGTATCAGCGGAGCTATCCTTGTGATAACCTCCAGAGGCTGTGGCAGTGCCATCTCTTTGATTTAAAAAAGCCTCAACAACTGAGAAAAATTGGTGCTGACGTTCTTCTGTCTATACAGTTTGGAGAGATAAAAAACCCACCTAGGGCTTAAAGTTTCAACAGTACTGAGCTGTTATTCCTTCCTCGTGATTCCTTCTTAGCTGATTGGAAGCCATGGAAAGGCAGGACCCGCCAGCGGTGCCTTAGGCAGGCACGGGTGAGGCTCGGAAGGGACCAAAGCGCGCCCTCTGCTGCTCGCTGGCGCGCGAGCACCGCTTGTGTCGGGATCTCAAATATCCCGGTCCCGTGCCGAGGTGGGAGTAGAAGTAATACGAAATTCTATTAAGGCTTTTTAAAATGTGGCTTTCTATAAAAGCCACAACTACTTTTACATAAGGGTGGAGGTCGTAGGGGAAGGAGGTAAAATTCCGGTATAATAGTAAGTTATAACGTGCCCGGGAATCAGCAGCTATCTCCTTAAACTCAGTAATGACCATTTACTATTGCATCTTAATCAGCTATTTAAGTTTAGAGCAGAAGGGGAAAATACTTATTTTTCCTTCCATACAGTAACATTCTATTAAAAGCTTAATCTGCTAAAAGAGAATTTGAAGTCATCTCTGTTCCTCCTCGCATGCATTACCTTTTCAAGATTATCTTGCTACTTCAGTACAAAATTTCTTTTTTAATCGCTTCTTTTTCACTAAAAATAGCTTTAAAAATACTGGATCAAAACAGCAATCTCTATTACTTGTTCATGTGCTAATCAGTAGTGTTAAGAGCATCTCAGTTCCCACATAAGAGTGTTACTGTATCTGACGGTGAACAGATCAACTAGTAGCAACTTGAGAGATACAACTATAGTTATGCGCTTTAAAAAATGTATAAAGAAAGAGTATATAAATACTCTTTTTCCAACCCAATTACACTCAAAATAACAAACATCTGTGTTTCTTGCCTTTCTGTGGTAGACTGAAAAATATCCTGTCCAAGACACAGGAGTACCTAAAGGTAAGTATTGTGAATTCTGTCTATTCAGTTATCATTGATCTGTGTTGTTACATGCAATAAAACCAGTGGTGTTACCCAACAGATTGAAATACTCTTACTTTTCCTAGATGCTTATGTTTTAAATGTAGTGCCCTCTTCTTTATTTTTAAGGTCAGTTTGGTGTGTATATCTAACTTTTGAAATTTCCTTCCAAAGCTTAGTTTTGATCTAAAAGTCAGTCTAAAACTATCATCAGAGGGTCTGGAAGAAAAATACAGTGGTGCTGTTGAAAGACAGGGTTCAGACAACAGATGGTAGAGACATCATGATGTTAGAAGGTTACTTTGAAGGCATTACCAGTGCCTTCAGGTTGTTAGAAATGCAACCAAGAAGTACCTGTCAGGTCTTTTGCCTCTGACTACATTCCCAGCCTTATAACCAGTCAACTCTTCACGCTGTCTTTTACCTTCAGTAGGCATTAAAACCATCTACTGGGGAACCTACTGTTAGGTCCACTCTGCATAAGTTCCTGTCTCTGTTTGCTGAACATGAGTGAGGCAGTGCAGGTTCTGAAGTCAAATACATGGATTACACAGTGTTAATATCCTCTTGATGTTTCCTTGACACGTGGGGTGTTTATGAGTTTTTTTGTTGTCATCTCAGGCTTCACCATTGACTTTTGCCCAGGGAATGCACTGGCAGGGGCTCGGTTGAGAAGCACTCTGCAGGTAGTGTCTTCTCCCTCCTGTGTTGCACAGCAGGTCTGCAGTGGGACAGACAGAGGAAACGAGGCTAGTCACAATGGAAACTTCTGCTGAGGAGTGTGAGCAGTATACCACTGGGGTTAAAGAAAGGTTGGAGATTATTCTGGGGCTTGAGGAAGCCAGAGAGAGGAAGTGAGCATCTTTTCAGAAGTGCTGCTCATCAGGGAAGGATAATGTAGGATGAGGACTATTTGAAGTCATAAACTAGTTTCTGTTTATTTGCAGGCAGGTGGTTTGGTCCTTCAAAATTGTTTATTAGCACTAAAGCAATTACACTGGAACATTCTTTTCCATGTCCTGTTTTTTATTTCACTTGTGACATTAGGTCCGCCTCAAAATTAATTCGGTAAATTCCTAAATTTCAAATTTGTTAAGGTTGTTTGAAATCCAAAATTGCATATTCTAAATGCATCTAATTTAAAAATGAAAGCTAAGACATAAGTAGAAAGGTCAGTACTTTCTGTAAAAAGGAAGTGAACTGGGTTTATATTTAATTTTTGGTTTTGCTTCCTCTTAAGTGTAAGAAGATGTAATTACTAATATAGCTTGACATTTCCCCTTTGAAGTTGAATATGATACAAATACCTCTTAGTATCTTGTTAATTTCTGTGAATTTAATTTTTTTTCTGAGAATGGCTTTTCCTAGCTATTTCTATAAAAATACAGACTTAGAAGTATGAGTCTATGAACTAAAAATTGAAACAGATGTGCAGGTCTGATTCTGTATAACATAATTATGTTTGCTTCAGATTTAATGTTTGAACAGGCAGTACATTGGTGAGAGTGGCTGTCTGTTGCTTTTATTGGTCAATTAATTAATGGGCCATTTTGAAGCCTTAACTTGTTGAAATTCTTGGCACCCTTTACTGGTTATGAAATAAAACGGAGTTGAGGGAACTTTTTGTCTTGCAGGGGTAGCCTTGGTGTTTATCGTGATTTGATTATAATTCTGCTTCCACTCAAATATAGAATAAATGTCATAAATACCATTTCCACAGTTTTGATGCCCATGCTCTGCATTTTCAGACAGACTTTGTTTTGGTTTAGGTTTTTTTGTTGTTGTCTCTGGACCTACAGTCCAGATGATCCTTACTAAACAGACACTACTGGGGATGAAATATCTTTCAACAGTCTTATAAAATCAGAAAACAAGGAAAATAACGATTTTTGGGTTTTTTTCCTGCAAGTGTAACAATGAATTCTTTGCTTCAGGTCAGTTTCTTGGGTGGGATAAGAAAATATTGCTTTTTTCTGTTATGTGATGATTCATAAACATAATAAATGTTCTTCAGTGAGATCTTACCATTAAACAAACAGCAAATGGAAACATACCAGCACTACAAATGTAGTCACCCCCATGGCGCATTCTTGTGTGTAAAAACAAGTAGAATATAACCTTTTTAAAGCTTGTATTAATGGTTGGTCCGCACCTGACTCAGCAGAATTATACAAATGGTTTGATGAGAAGGACCTTACTAATGATATGGAGTGAAATTAGTCCATTTGCACAAGGTTCACAAAGGATTTATGTATCCTTTTTATGCCATTTTGAGGGCTGAAGTGATGCTTGAAAGGTTAAGTTTGTGCTGTACTAGGGAATGCTGTGCTTTTCAGTGGACTCCCAGGGCGGTTGATAAACACACTTTGAAATGGATTACTTCAGTGCTTCAACAAATTCCTGTGCAGTAGAAATCAGTAGGATGAGTCCAGTTCACAAAGGGGTAGAATAAAAAGTAAATATTTATGCAGTGCATATTTTAACTATCATTTTAAGCATGATGAGAAAAGCAAAATAAAAATTAGAGTGACTTGTGACAGTCATCTTCAGTTTATTTGGATGTATTGGTTCAGTTAATATTCTGTAGTCAGCTTTCTGAAAGAAGAACATGACTCTTCCTTTAAAAATAGTGTGGTGTTTGTTTAGAAAACAACTGCTACTTTAATATCTAATCTCTGCAATGATTATATTTCTTCTCACAGTCATCCTCTGCATGATTGTTACAGTCTCAGCTGATTTAATATTTTGGGCTTTTAATCTAGCAATTCCCAGTGTTTGATCATGATATGGAGTTAAATTTTGTATGTTAGACACCTATACTGTAGTTTATGTTTGATAGTCTTACTATTTAAATTTGTGTTTGAGTGGAAGACCAGTGTTTCACACTCTTTGCCTTAGATGAGGAATACCTAACAGATCAAGTTACTTTGGAAATTGCATCTGTGAACATCAAGACCCTTACATCCGATTCTGGCCTAATCCAACAGGTAAGAAAACTGATACTTGAATGTGAACTAAGTTATTGCTGTTAATTAAGTAAGTATGTTAACAAATACATATATTTTCAGACTATATCTGGAGAGCACAAAATTACTCAGTAAAACAGACCAGAAATTTGCTTTCTTTTCAAGAGTTCAATGAAGGGAGCTTTTGTGGAAAAGAGGGGAAAAAAGTTATTTTATCATTAGCATGTACTTTTTAGTTTAGATTTCAATCAATGTATATATGCTCTGAAGAAAAGCCTGCAAATAGTTAAGGCGTCATGTATTCTGTGCCTCTTTCCTGGTAAAAATAAAGCCAGGGCAGAGAAGAAGTGAAGAAATAAGGAATCCTAGATTTTGCCCTTAGGGCGGCCTTTGGCTGTTTGCTTTGATTTTGGGACACTGCTCTTCCCATAGTTTAAACACTGTCCACTTTTTGTGAAATCTTAGGATTTCCATAGGAAGGGCAATGCTGTGTGACTCCCATGCTCCATGGTTATCATCTTTCAAGTGAATGTTATTTGCGGAATTTCAAATTGATTCCCTTTGGGTTGAGCAGAAAACTTGAAGAAGAGAAATGAATGAGTATTTTCCAGCAAGATGAAGAATTAAAAGGAGTTCCTAATTCCAGAGTCCCAGCTGCATTCCATCAGAAACAAACATGGGTTTGGTATGCATTTCACAGATGATGGAGGTAACTGTTCGTTCCCATCATCAAGAAGAGAGCATTTATTGGCAGTTTAGAATCACTATAAAGATAATTCAGTGTATTAGGGTGTTGATGGTTCCACAGGGCTGGAAAACTTTCTGCTTGCCTTCATACTGTACATAGGTTTATGGCTTTGATTACACCTGTAGAGGATGATTGGATCTTCATTGTGGGCAAAATTATTCTTGCTTAATGCCTTCATTTCCTGGGTAGTAACACTACATTTTCTTATTGCAATTACATTACAAGAAAATGATCTTGAATAAACCTGAGTGCATCTGACTTGATAAAAGTGGATAATGACTGATCAGTAAAAATATGAGTTTTGAAAACAGATGCATGGCACAGGTAAGTATCGCTGCTTTTCTTTGTACTTTTTGCAGTACTACCCACTCTTATTTTTTATGCCTCGTAAGGCATATATAATGACATAAGGGCATTTAAGTATTAGCTTTAACAATAAGGTTTGAAGTTTAATAAATTGATAAAGTCTGGGAAGTGAAGGTCAGGACAGCAGTTAGGTGAGCAGTATCTGCTTTTCCTTTTTTTAAAATAATTTTAATTTTTTTATAATTTGCTTGTTTGTTTCTTTTGAAGTAAATCTCTGGGGAGGCTGAGCTGTGTTGGCAAGTTCCTCATTCTCCCCAGGGAGTTACCCTTCTGGGAATTTGCTCCTTGAGGCTCAGTAATAACATTCTTCCTTTTTAAGAAATTTGTGGGAGTGGAGACAATTACTATAATCAGGAACTTCAGATTTAGTTTTTCTTAAACTTCAGGCACTCACATGTTGCCATGAAGGCCAAGTTTGTGTTTAAAAAGTGCTGTCCAGATAAAGTTGTCGTGGTAGAAAAATAAATACTAGAAGATAATGGCAGGGCTTATTCAGTTGCAATTGGCATGTGCAGTGTTAGATCTCTCTTGAGCAGAGAGCAGACATTTTGATGTTGCATGTGTGGTCTTGCAGTTCCCAGGGAGTAAAGAAATGCTGAAAACAGTATGCAAATTTTTCCTTTCTTAACAAAGTCTGTAAATATTTTGGAGAGAGTTCACCTTCTTTATAAATAGATTGTGAATGTATGCAAGTTCACCGCAGCAACTGAGACTGCCTGCATTCTATTTTTAGTGGATTTCTTAGTAAAGAAGCTGTAGCAGGTAGGACTTACAGGTAGAGTATCTTATTACACTATATTGTTACCCATGTTTGTATGCATAACCTGCAAAATTAAGAAGCCTGCTGTTACAGTTTTGGAAGAATGACACAATACAAAAAGATCAACAGTACTTCATTGCAGCTATCTAAGGGGAAAATCCCCTTCTACTTTCATCTTTAAATCCTCAGGAGAAGAAAGCTATTTCACCCAGCTCCACACCTGCATAGTTAAAGTAAGGGCAACTGCAGTTTCCCACAGTTCTACAATCAAGGGACTGTCCTTCCAGTTTTTAGGTGTTGCTAAGTAATAGAATTGAAATGTTACAATGTGTGTTACAGTCTCAGGCTGCTAAGTAATTTTATTATGTTTAATTAGCAGATGAAAAACCATTGAAGGAATGTTAGCTTCAAACGGGAGGAGGGTTAGATGTGAGCCTCAGCATTGATCACATCCACCTGTTGTTTATAAAAGCTTCCTATGTATGTAAAGAAGTTTGTAAAAAAAACTTCCCCACTTTGCCTAGATCAACAAAACAATCCCTTAGAGCTGCTTGTTATGGGCAAAATTCTTGGTTTTTACATTGCAAAGCATTTAAAAAATCCTTTTAATCAAACCATATGAATGAATGAGCTGTTGAGGGTTTAAGAGAAAGTTACTCAAAAGATACAATGCTATAGCATATCATTGATAAAAATGCAGTTGATCAGTGAATACAACCAACCAGGCAGTTTTATGAACAAAGCATGGAAATACTGCCTGAAAAGACTGCAGATTGTTAGTAATTCCTCAAAACAATATGTATAATTGCCGTTTGACTTTACAAGTAGCTTGGGACTCTTTTAAGTAATCTCCTGCTGATTGTGAATTAGTCAAATACTTATTCTGGTGTTCAATTACATTGAACAATTACAATGTTTTGTTTTGAGTTTATATTTGTTTTCTGCTTTGTAGCCAGAGGACAAAGACACACAAAACCATACTGACGAATCACTCTCAGGTAATATGTCATCTTTATTGTTCTACATATTTTATTCCTAGGTTTTATTTGAAAGTGCTGTTTAAAAAACTGCTATTTGTCATAACAAATAACTGCCTGGATAATTCGTTCTTATGGAGCTCATTTCATTACCAGTGTCATTTAAAGCTTTCCCTGTGTTCTAAGAGGATGGTGATCAATAATGCTAACTATACAAAATTTGTAAGTTGGGCTTTCCAAATGCATTTAATACATCTGCCTTTGGAAGTGATGTGTAAAGAGCTGTTAGGAGAGAGCAGAAGCTGACAGAAGGCTATGAGGGCTTCTCCCATAATTGTGTGAGTTCTGCTGGGGAGGGGTGTGTGTGTGTATGATGTAGTTCTCTTATTCTAACAGTAAGAAACTGAGAGTTTCCTATTAGTAAAGAAGCATGTCCTATTAGGTAGCATTAGGATCATGCAATTAGTTGGGTAGGTCATCATTTGCTTGTAGGTGTCTAACACAGGGGCTTCTTAGAAAAGCAGAGTTCTTTATGATGCTTTTGATAGTCTTGCAGATGGTATAGAACAAGAAGCAGGTTGGTTTAGTTTTGTTTACTTATATCTGTGCCCTTTTACAGGGGTGTTTTCTTTACCCCTTCTTCTCTGTTTCTATTGGAGGATAAAACTTACTCTGGCATCCCTGCAAGAGTAAATTACCCCAGCCAGAGAAATTCAGATAGGGTGCTCTCCTGCCCTCTAAGGTCGGCCAGAAATTTGATTGGATTATATTCATTTTGCCTTGTTTGTATGAGAAAAAGTTGGTATGAATGAAGCAAGAAAGTTTTGTCTCACTTCAGCAAGAGTTTAGTGTGCACTAGAACAGAAGTGTTAAGATACATATTCTTGTAGAAAGCAGCTGCAGGAGCTGTGGAATACTTGTGAGCAAAGATGTCACCAGAACATGTTTCTCTTTAACAGAGAATCTTAGTATTTGTATGAAGTTATGTGTCAGCAGCAGTGTTGTTGCTGCATGTCCTAACTTGTTGAAAACTTCAGAAGTTGTCCTTGACTTGCTAAAAAAGCCATCTGATGAGCAATGTTACAAAAATAACAATAGCCTGTTCTTTCTTCAGAAACAAAATACAAATGCAGACACTGTATTCTGGAATTTTCACACAATCTGATAATAATTACTGAAAATAAATTCATAATTTAAAAAAAAAAAAAAAAAGAGCCACAAAACCCCACAAACAAACAGCCTTAACAGATGCTGTTGTCTGTATGAGTAGGTGGCACTAAGTTCCACATCTTTGCCAGAGATACAGTTCAGGCCTCTGATCCAGCACTTGTAAATTGTGTGTCACTGTTTTCTGTTGTTTTTAATCAATTTTTTGGTTATTATCAGCCCCTTTTTCAAAGAGTTTCATCTCAATTAGGACTAGTTACTTCCCTATTTCAAGCTGTACAATGAGGCTGGAGCACAGAAATTTTAGAAATTTCTAAATTTTCTGAACTGTGTCCATTATCTACTATTTGGAGATACCACATTCTCCCTGCTTTCAAAAAGGAGCAGGTAGAGATAAGGTCATATCTGCAGCCACAATGCTCAGAGCATGTCCTACACTGCTGCAGTGTTAAAGGTTTTGGTATTACAGTTTGACTGGAGGTATGACTAGAACTGGTTTCTACATGCTTTTATGGGCTATTAATGTATAGTATAGTGTGATAGCACCACATTGTTCTCAGTTTTGGGGAGATACTGACTGTGGTGTGTAGAAGACTTCTAAAAGGCAATTTTCAGTATTTGATGCAGGTTTTAGAACATATCGCCACCTCTTTCCAGCAACTTGGTATTTTTATTTTTCTCACACATGGAGGAGTAGGCACTTTATTCTTTATCATGATGTACACTTAAAATAGGCTTTGTTAGTAGAACAGGGACAGTTTTTATTGTAAGAGCCCGTTCAAAGCAAAGGAACATTTCTAGTTTTTCATTGTGTTAAAGTACTAGATGTTAGTTGTGTTTGCAGCTGTCAGCAGAGATTCTCCTGGTGCACATATTTCATGTGTTATGAAGACAGCAGCTCAGAAATGCAAAGCCTTTTCCTTCATTCTACAACACATGTATACAAAATGCACACGTAATCCTGTTGGTGATGTAAGTGGGGGTTATGGCAGATGCAAGGAAGTGACGTTGTTCCAAAACCAAAAGAGGGGACTATCTTAGCTCACACACTGCATTGAATCCTATGTCTTTTCTATAAAAGAATAAATGTAGTACTTTCAAAATTACTGTGCTTTTGATTAAAGCCTCTGAGTGCAGTGAAGAGAGACGTTTTAGAAAGTTAATTTCCTGAGTTCTTAATACGAAAAGGCATTGCATGTCACTCTTCTTACTTTTTCAGAAGCAATTCATAACAATAAAATACTCCTCAACCCTTTATGCTTTTAACTTTTTGTTCCTGGTGAAACAATGGCAATAGATGGTAATTTCTTCCTGTGTAATGGTTTTCACTGCAGATCTCAAGAAAACCTGCAAGGAAAATGTCACCTGCTCCTTGTGCTTATTCCGTGCACCGACCATCAGTGACATGCTCAATGATGAGGACTTGTTGTACACAGTGAGGCTAAAGCTGGATCCCTGCCATCCAACAGTGAAAAACTGGAGAAATTTAGCAAGCAAGTGGGGAATGACTTATGATGAACTGTGTTTCCTTGAACAAAAGCCCCAGAGTCCCACCTTGGAGTTCTTGCTACGGAATAGTGACCGGACTGTGGAGCAGCTGATTGATCTCTGTAAATTTTATAAGAGAATTGATGTTGTGAAGGTGCTGCTGAAATGGGTGGAGGAAGAATGGCCCAAGAGAGGGAACAGAACTTACCAGAATGACTTCTAGGTCAAAGAAAGTTGTAAGTCTGTATGTGTTAAATGCGGGGACTAGCTACCACTAATATATTGGAAGTTTCCCTTGCAAGAGAGAGAAAGCTTTTACTGAGGGTTTGTATACTGTGTAAGCTTTATCTACTGTATACACAAATGTATGCTTTGCGCCCTCAGGGTTGCAAAGATAACCTTCCAAAAGTGGATGGAATCATCCAGGTTGCATTCTTGAGTCTGCAAGTACCTTCAGGTTCTTTACTGCTGTTCACAGCCTTCCTAAACAGAAGAGGAATGAAAGGACCAGACCTCTTGTTTTACTGCAGCAGTTGTGAACCGTATCAGTTGCGTGCTGCTGCTGTTGGCAAAGCCACAATTAGAAGGCAAGTCTCTTGGCCTTATTGGCAGCCCTTCCGCAATTTTGTATGTTCTACCTAGTAGAAGATGAGGTGTAATATTCTTCTTCCTTTTTAGTTGTTTTTTAAGCTTTGTGACACTGTTTTTGGCACAGGAACACCTCAATGTTCCAGGTAGCAATTTGGATCTGCATGTTACAATTAACTGAATGTTCAACATCACTTATGAGCAAATTAAGTCTCTTTTATGAACAAGAGTAGACATTAAACAATAACAGATATTTAACAAAACAGTAACTCACATAAGACATCATAGAGCATATATTTACCCTAAGAAGAAATCTTGCAATTCAGAGACATTTTTCAACCCATACCTGTAGGAGCCAAAAGAACCAGTTAAAAGGCTCTATGCTTAAAATTACTTTCCCAAGGTTTAAAGATGGTATTCACTCTGAGTGCACGAATCAAATGCCTCTCACTTTGCAGTGTGAGATGACAGCACCACAGGGTATCGTTAGTATTGACCATAACTTGCCTTTTCACAGGCTGTGGTTTTCTTTACAGTCTCGTGGGTTGGCCTACTTTCTGTCCCACACCGAGGTAGTCGCACCCTTGTGTGAAACTAGCACTATATATTGATTAAAACCACTCTAATGGAAATTTAACAGCTGAATTAACCTACAGTCCAGGTGGAGGGTTATTAAAGCACTTACAGTGGTTTAGACTGATGTTTTTTTAAAGGATTTTGATACTCTGAATTACACTGTTTACATTTTAAATGTTTCAGAAATTGGCCTTTTTCCCACCATTCTTCTGACATCTGAGACAATACTAGTATGTACATAGATGTATATACCAAAGCACTGGTCAAGATGTGGGGCAAAACTAGAATGGGGTGCTGGTTGATACACTGTTTACTTTTCTCGAGTAGAAATAAGAATTAGTAGCAAAGCTGAGGGAAGTCTAATGCTGTATACTGAGCTTCTTACTGTAAGAGATTGAAAAGGGACCTCTAGTAATACTTTACTATAGATACTGAGTGATATGGTCACAGAGGAGCTAGAAGTAAAGACTAGCATTTTCAATGTCAGGCACTTGTTCTGGGCTGACATAAAATTAACTATTTTAGTGACTTACAGAAGCTGAAAGTTTTGTTGCAAGATGAAGAGATTGACCTAAATTTGAGGTTTGAAAACTTTGGTTTTTTAGAAAAGACTGGAATTTGTAATAAATTTTTTTAACAATTCCTAAAAAAAGCTGCTACTCTTTAGAATTCTGGTTTTCTAGCTATATTTTAAGGAGGAAATTTTACTACTCTGTCTTCTTGGGGCTGCAAGTGTTTCACGGTGCTCTTCTAGGAACTGGGGTTTCCCAATAGATGTCTGTCAACTTGTAACTTTTGCAAATAATCTTCTGTCTTGAGTTACATGCTCTAGATAGATTCAGCTTTGGGGACTACTGCTGTGGCTGGGCTGCCTGCTATTTTCAGTTCCTAAAGAGGCATCTGCTGCCTACATGCAAATAGTTCATAATGCAGCTTGTCCAACACAATCCCCATACACTGGGCTGACTGTGTACATGATTTAGGATTGTATATCTGTGTGTTAAGTTGCTCTTCTCAGTGATGAGTGCTGGGACATGCGCCCACAGCTTTTCCATCTCATAACATACCACAGGTATATCTGTGTGATATTATAATATGCTCTGCTTTGGTAGAGCCAGTGCAGCTAGGAGCTGGAACCCTCACCTAAGAAACAGATGGGAATCTGAAATGATGCAGTAGCATTCCTGAACCAATGTGTTTGAATGAAACCTATCCTTTTTCCCAATTTCTGGCTAAAACTTGTAAAATTTTGAATAATCTCTGTTGTCTTGTGAAGATGGGTTTGATCCCTTGAAGCTCTTGAAAAGTCAATGTCAGCTGCAAGAGTTCATGTCTAATGGAAATAAAGCTGCTGCTGAGAGTTCATAGGTGGGTTCTGCATAGATTCAGCGCTGAAGGTTGAAAATGTTAGCCTTAAACTTCACCACACACTGGATTACTCATTACTATACTTGAAATACTTCTTTTTCCCTGTTTGTATGGCATAAATGGAGATGTATGCACTCTTTTTGTAGTTTTACATCTGTTTACAAGATATTGGTTCTGAGTGTTCAATTTATTCTTTTATCTTCTGTTATAATGTATACTATTTTTAGAAGAAATATAGATTGTCAGTGTTTGACTTTATTGTATTTGTTTTTATTACAGCTAGGAAAACAGCTGCTTTCCTTTCCACCAGTCACCTTGGAATTACTGAACTATCAATTAGTTTTGCTGTGTAAAAAATACCTTATATATGAAATTCAAGGCACCTTAAAGCACTTGTGTTTACAACGGGTATTGCTGTTCAACAAAGGAAGATGCACTTTTTTTATCTTTTCCATATGAAAAATGAGTTAATTTTGATCAGATGATGCACAAAGATGTTTTTCTAGAAACTTGCAGCTGAGTCACTAAGAGAGGTATGAAACCTATATGGGGTGAATTTTTCCTGAATTAATAACCAATCTGATACTGGACACTAAAAAGGCTGTACTAGGCTACCAATTTTGTTCCATTTTATCTTTCTCCTATTCCTGTATAAGACCTGCTCTCCCTTCAGGGATTTCCAGTTTTTTCGTGTCATCTCTGTGCCTGCAGGATGGTCAGTGGCCTTTGCCACCCATTTTCGCTTCTATGAAGCTGCCCAAACCACTGTATTATTTCATTCCTGCAACCTTATCTAAGATACAATGAGCTTAATAACTGTTCTTCAATGGCAAAGTTACGGTGCTGTGCTCCAGGAGAACTTAGTTTTCATGTGAGGACAACTATGGGGTATCCCCAGCAAAATAGTGACAGGGTTCATTTGCCTCACTCTCTGCTTATGCTTTCTTTGCATCTGTGGAGAGGAATACGGGATGGGTTTGGGACTGTCCTTTGGAACCTGTCATAAAGGTTAGGGGTAGTCAGCATGGTCCTAGATGCTTGCTTCCGTATAACTTGTACAGAAACTGTAAACCAGACCACTTCCTGAACCACTGCCCACACCTTGGCCTGGGTAGTGCTTTGTGCAGGAGATGGCATATTTTCACTCTCAAAAGGCCTCCCACAGTTCAAGTCAAGCTGTTAGCAAGAGGAAAGACATGTAAATTCTGCCTTACGATTCTTTAAGCTAGGGAACACCATTGTCTTGTGGTCGGACATAGTTGGAAATTATTTGTCAGACAGCAGAATTGTTTAAACAAGGTCAAAGAAAGTGCATGGCTTTTATAATAACTGAAAGAGCAGCCTACTTGCGTAATTTTTGCAGCAGATCATGTTCTTGTGTCCATGAAGGCAAAGCAAATAGTTACTCATAACTACTTTCAATATATTTTGTAAATTTTAAATTTTGGCTCAGTTTTGGACAGAAGGGAAGAGCACCTTGGGCTTTGGCCCAGTGAGGACTTGGGCTTGTTGGCTGTTTTGACAGAAAAGTGCTTTTCCTAGTCCCTGAGTTCAGCTAGTCTTGATTCCATGCCTATGGTCAGTTGGCCTTAAGTGGATAGGAAAGGTATGGATCTACTTGTCAGGCTGAATATCAGCAGCATTGTAATAATTTACTTTGAGAGGTGCAATCTGTAGTGCTTGCCTGTATTTTGGCCAAAGACAGGGACTGACTCCATCTTACAAGAAACTGATGGCGAAGAGAAGTTGACAGCCTTGGGAAAAGCTTGCTGTACCCTCTGTTAGGGGCAGAGGGGCAATTAACAGTTGGGCATACTTACTAGCATGTTTGTTCTCTATTTTACCTTTGTGAAACAGTGATTCTTGATTTTGAAGGCCGGTCATTTGAGGAAATGTGTATTTGTTATTGTGGTAATGAGAGTTGCCTGAGATTCTGAAATGAGGAATATAGAGCAGTGCGAGTCTTTTTAGGATGGGATCAGCAAGGTTGGCTTTGGCCTTTTTAAACTCCAACATGAGGGTATTGGTGTGTTGGATTTTTTTCAGGCTTTGTTTACTGGCCTTCACAGTGTTACGAAGATGAGGATTAAAATTATAGAAGAGATGAATAAGAAGTAGCTTCTGTTGGAAATAATTGGTGAGAAATAATCTCTATGATGTTAACTTTCTTTCTGGTGTACATATGGAAGTAATTCCCTGCCTGAAAATCTGAGTTAACTACATCTTTCAACATTTTTGAGGAATTCCAGAAACAAGACCAAATATGTTAGTAACTTGGATAATAAATGTGTTCTGTGTATCTGTGTACAGCTGGAGATAGATACAGAACATATTCACATGAAAGTGCTTTCTAAAAAACAAATTTATGAGTTTGCTTCAAAATTACCCGGTATTTAGTTTGGGAATGTATTTTGTCTCCAAAAATAACCTAAGTTTCATGTTGTTGATGACATAAAAGAAATGTACACAGTTAAAAAGTTCTTTAACAGAAAGAGCCAGGATAAGAAAGGGGCACCCAAATCTTTACAGTAATAAAAATATCTTGAGTCTAAGCTGAGAATTTATTTTTGTCTTTGCACCCAACATATGCTACTCAAGTAGCTTTCCCTACTTCATTCACAATCCCATAAGCAGATTTCTTTTCCTTCTTTACTTTTACCTCTGCTTTCTCAAGCTGAGAAGTTCACTAGCTCAAAGGTCTATTAAAAGCCTGTTCGTCTCTAACCATCAGGAAGCACCTACCATCTGGTGGTGAGAGGGGATACTACAGCCCTCGCACTTCGAAAATGCAAGAGAGCTGAGAGCAGTTGAGTTAATCTGTAACTGCAGAGACCCACCAGGGAGATCCTAGGGCAACTGCAATGAGGATGATGAAGGTATGAAAGTGGAGTTCTAGGGATCTTCTGTTTGGTGACAGTTTCTAGTTTGGAGAATATCACGCAGTTTTTCCTTTTGCACAGAGGTTTGATGTTTCCTGGTTTTTATCTCCTTAGGTAGGCAGGGACTGAATCACCAAGTGCAGATCCTGGCACAACCACCTGAGGTGTGCAGACAGGGCAAACACAGGCACAGGTGTGGTCTTGTATCTATTGCTGTGCAAATGAAGAAGTGATCCTGGCTACTTGTAGAAACTTAGGGTGACAGTTTGAAAAGAAGGGGTGAGTACATTTTAAGGGTTATATGGCCTATAATTGGTCTTGAAAAGGACTAGTGCCTTCTTGGTATCTTATTTGTCCTTTGTTTCTCATATCTTTTCTGTATTTTGTTTGCTCTTGTGCTTTTCTTTTGCTTAAAAAAGCAGGCATTGGAACAACAAAAAAATAGAATACTTTTGAGTTCCTGAGGTAGCAGTAGCATTTTAAGCTTTTAAATCCATGAGACCATTAAAAAAACCACAGCTTGTTATTTTGTTCCCTGTGATTTGTAAACTTTAAACTGAAAACAGGAAGATCTGAATGATCACTGGAGCTAAATAGTAACATATGAAGGAAGAAATCTGGAAGCAACTGATTAACTTGTAGCTAAGTAAAAGCTGAGCTAGCTGGGCTGTCAACTGAAATTTTAATGTTGGTGTACCAAGAGGTATGGTGACTCATGTTCTCTTTGAATCTAAAGCCTTTCAAAGAAGCTAGGGGAATAATTTCCATCAGAAAATGCTGTAATGCACACACAGCTCCACTAAAACTATGGAAGACACAACAATGTCAGTCTTTTGAGATCATATGAAGTCCTCAGGCACAAAATATCTGCTGAACAGTACAGTGTGCTGGAGGCTTTACCCCTTGTAGCATTTAGTACTGTATTAACTAGGGAAAAATTACACTTATTCTAGTACCACACAACAATATAAAAAAATTACCTGAGACTAATTTCCATAGCCAGGTTTCTTATTTGTGTCAAGCCTAGGGAATTCCATTATTAGTGGAAATTTTATAATTGGAACTGTGCATAAAATACTGAGCCAATTAAGTGTGACTATGTATGTTTTCACCTTGACTTTGGATGATGGCTTGCTACCCTGAGAGGCACAGGCTATAGGCTTGGCATCAAGGACAGGAGGTCTGCTTGCAAAGTCTCCTTTGAAGAAGAAGGATAGCATATAGCCATGTACTTTATGGCATTGTGCAGAAAAGTGAGAGGGATGGGAGAGTAGGAGCAGGTAGTGAAGGCAGCTAACAGAGCCAGGGCACTGCTGTGGTGAGCAATTCACAAAGGACAGAGCAGCTTGTAATGCTGCTGATTCTGGTGCAGGTTAGATGCAACCCTGTGGCCCACCAGGGAAGGTATCAGCCTCTGCTTTGGAGAAGCACAAATGTGAGATGAGGTATTTATGGCAGGAGAAAGGAGCAAATGTAGCAGCTCTTTTACCAAGAAATTACAGGAGGACTCAAAATAGTCTGTGGTTGTTCTCTTTGTTTTTTATCCAATAAAGTGTTTGTTACTCCACCTGACTGAGTATCTGAGAAGGAGTTAAAAAAATTGCCTGTGCATCAATTTAGTTCAATTTTCCCAGATTTCTGAATGAGCATGTTATTAACATGGCCTGTGTTGCTGTTAGAAGCTTACACTGAAGCATGGCACAGTTATACAGGTGGTTAAAAAACAAACTATCAAATCCAGTTGTGTTGACAACACTCAGTGAGCACTATATTTATCAAAACTAAATTAATTGTTACTATTAGGACTCAGTAACATAGATCCAACAGCTCTGTGTAAAATTGTGGTAGACACTTTCAGCCTGTCCTGTTTAGTAGGTTGTGGTCTGATACTGCTGCATCAGGGGACAAGTTTATCTCTTCTCCGAAGTGGAAAGAGAAAAGGGAATGGAAAGCTAAATCTGTAAAAGATCACATTTCAGTTTTCAGTGAAATGAATCAAAACACTTCTTGGTATCCAAAAGGGAATATGAAAGATTTGGAGAACACTTCTTATCACTGAAAACAAGCAGGAAGTCTATAGAAGCTGTACTCCAGGTACTGCAGTAGCAGTTCTTGCCCTTGCTGGTGTTTTGTGATTATATTCCGATACCAATTCTCGTAGTGGGGGCAGGAAAGACAGGTAAAATTTCTTAGGGGTAACAGCGTCCTCCCTCAAATGCTGTCTTATGGTCAAGAATAGCTGCTATATTTGCTTCAGCTGAAATTGGCTGCATCTGCCTTGACAAAGCATTTCTGTTTTTCCAGCAAGCAAAATTCTGCTGGAACATGAGAAATCTCTGCTGACAGGATAACATGCAGTCCTAGCAATGGTTGAGTGCACATCAAATCGTAGCTTTGAAAGAAAAAGCCTGAATTAGGACTTGGACTGTGGAAATAAGGGAAGACTTTGTTATTTACCATCAGGACTGACATTAGTAAATGGTGCTAAAAATAGCAGTCACAAAAAATCAGCAGAAGAGTAACAGTCTATGAACAAAGGAAGAAGCGTGTAGCACAAAGCTGCTGAAGCTGTAACCCAACTGACTCATTGTCAATGCTGCATCAGGTTTGGGGGCTGAAATAGGGATTTTCCTGCAAATTTCATAAACTGCCTATGACTCAGCTTGAAATCATTTTAATCAAACAGCTGCTCTGCTTCAGTGAAGAACTGATGCATAATTCAAATCACCATACTTCCTTTGGATTGTTTCTTCCCAAAAGTAGAAGAACCCTGAGTAAGAAGTAGTAAAGTAGTAAAACTTCATTTTCTGTGGTTCTAAAAACACTTCCATGTATGGCTTCTCCTTTCAGCATCAATTTTTTTTTTATTCCAACCTTTCAGCATCTTTTCTGTCTTTGCTGTTTGACCTGAACTTCCAACTCTGCTTTGAGGTTGCAGTCTAATACTGACAATTGAATGTATTTCATGTACTTTTGTCACTCTGGTTTTATCAAAGCATTCTACTCTTTATGCTAGAGTGCCTGGAAAAATAGCTTCAAATAAAAATTAAGTGGTAATTCAGGCTCAGGACCTTTTATGTGTTCTGTTTTAAAGCAGTGCCATGGAATTATGCAGAACAGTTGAATTGCAGGCTTTTTGCTAGCACCTGACTACACACAGTAGTTGTCAGTACTCTCTCAAAGCCATGCCTGTTTCTAAGGTATCTTTCCCCAGGCAATCTGCTTTGCTGCTCTTTAATCTGAATAGCTCATTTCTGCAGTTCTCCTCAAAAGAACTGGTATACCTTTCTGTGAATGAATCCTTCAAATCTGATATAGCTAAGCTGATGTACCCTTTAAAGCAGAAATCCTACAACTATCAGCAGAACTCTAGCAAGTAGATATGATTTGAGATGGGGCTTTTGTGTTGGTTAATTGTAGAATAGAAGACTGGATATTATCTAGCTAAGATACTGTAGTGGTCTTTGTGACAAATGGCTGAATGCCATTCTAACTTCACTATAGCCATATACACTGCTTTCTGCAAGGCAAAGAAATACTGAATGCCATTAATTGAACAGGATATGGTGATTTAAGCTTGTAAGCCTTTTATATTGCACTCTATTTTTGTGCTCATCCTTTCCCTATCCACCGTGTTAACAGGGGAAATTTAAGTAGTGCTTCTCTGAGCAGACTGTTACTATACATCATGAGCTACAAAACTGCAAGGGACTTCATTGGCCTTGCTGCTTACTAGACCAAAACTGCCAAAATCACTCTTAGCGGGGCTGTGAGGGAAGACGAGGATGGGAGCATAGCCTTGGGGCAGTGGTTTTAAGATTGGGTTGGGTGTAAGGTTTCCAGGTTTCGCAAACAAAGGTCCTGGGGCAGTGAATGACCTGTTGTGAGCTTTGAAACTGTGTTTGGGTCTGGTCATGGAAATGACCATGGTCAGTGAAGGTCACTGGAGAGTCTGGAGAATTGGGCGGAGAGAAACCTAATGAGGTTCAACAAGAGCAAGCGCAGGGTCCTGCACCTGGGGAGGAATAATCCCAAGTACCAGCACAGGCTGCTCACCTGCTGGAGAGGAGCTGTACAGAGAAGGGCCTGGGAGTCTTGGTGGGTGACCAGCTGACCATGAGCCGGCAGTGCCCTTGCAGCCAAGAGGGTAAATGGTATCCTGGGGTGCATTGGGAAGAGTGTAGCCAGCAGGTTGAGGGAGCTAATCCTGCTCCTCCACCCTAATGAGGCCACTTCTGGAGTGCTGTGTCCAGTTCTGGGCTCCTCAGGACAGGAGAGACAAGGAGCTCCTGGAGAGGGTCCAGCAGAGGCCACAAAGATGATTTGGGGTCTGGAGTATCTCTTATGAGGAGAGACTGTGACAGCTGGACGTGTTTAGTCTGGAGAAGGCTGAGAGAGGATATCATTAATGCATACAAATATCTCAAAGGTGGGTTTTGAGAGGATGATGCCAGACTCTTTTCAGTGGTGAAAAGTGACTCTTTTCCAGCAACAGAACAAGGAGCAATGGCCATAAACTAAAACACAAGAAATTCCACCTCAACATGAGGAAGAACTTCTTTATGTTGAGGGTGGCAGAGCACTGGAAGAAGCTGCCCAGGGAGGTCGTGGGTCTGTAGACATTCAAAGCCCACATGGATGCGTTCCTGTATCACCTGCTCGAGGTGACCCTGTCTTGGCAGAGGGATTTGACTTGATCATCACCAGAGGTTTGGAAAAGACCTAACAATTCTGTGATTCTGTGTGAGACGCGTCTTGTCAGGAGATGGGGTTGGGCTCTAACAAGGGATCCTCGGAGGGAGCTCAACACACAGGGGAAGCGAAGCGTTCGCAGTGGAAGGAGCCGAATTAACTCGCCGGGGTGTAAGCCCGGCCCGCACGGTACAGCGCCCCGGTGCCCTCCCGCCTCAGCCCCNGGGGCCGGGGAGGGCGGTCATGGCAGCGCCGGGCGGGCGAGTCCCGCGGGTGTGCGGGCGCTGCTGATCATCGCGGTGCGTCCTGCAGGTAAGAGAGGGAGCGGGGAATGCAGGGACATACTCCCTTCCGGCCCCTGTCCGTGTCGGGGAGAGAGGCTGCTGCCGGCGGGGTTCAGGGGAGCCGGGGCTGCCTCGGGTCGCTGTGAGGCTGAAGTGGCCGAGGTTGCTTGGTGAAATTGGTCCTGTGTCCTTGCAGTGTTCGGAAGTGTTGGGGTTATAGCCGGGGACCGGGGTATACTGCCGGTGTTTTGTACTGTAATTGCTCTCAGATATCTAGAAAGCAACTCAATAATTCTCTTTGCAGAAGCCTTGTTCGCACTGGTGTAAAAATCTCTCCTTGATTAAGGACTGGTCGGAGTTACCCTCATGAAGGACATTTTCTCTGTGTCACAGTGGGAAGCCTAATAGCTGCTTATTGGCCTCTATGGTTTCCTGTTTGTGGAAGAGATTTCTAGCCTCTTGCAATGTGTGAGATAACAGGGAAGCCGATGCATCTCAGTTCTCAAAGCACAGTCAGGACATCTTAACTTGCTGTGTTGCACATTTGGTGTAACACGTACTGATAATGGTTCCTCTGACAGAAGGGTTCACGAGAGCCTTGCAGTTTTATGTCCTGTTTTTAACAAACAGAGCCTGAATTGCAGCTTTCCTTCATTATTGTGACTTTGTCAATAAAATACTAATAGACAAACAAGAAAACGCTTAACTCATCACTTTGTCATAGTGCACCTGCCCTGCCAAGACTGATAAGTCAGTCCTGTGCCAGGATCCTTTCCTAGCAGGATCTAGATGGCTGTTGGATACACAGGGAAGTTCAGAGAGCAGGCAGCTGGCTTTCATTTTTGTGGGATCTGCTGTTGAACTTTACAGATTTATTTTTGTAAGTTATTGTTTGCTTTGATCCTGATTTTGTCCTTTTAAAAATAAAATTAATAAAATTTGCCCACACAAGCAAAAGTGAGTTGATGGTAGTATCCTGTGAGAAGATTAAAGGGCAAAATAGTTACGCAGCGTTGGCACCTTGTGTTCTCTGTGTTGTGTTCCAGACACTGGTCTTAAGTGGGTGAGTTAATGCCCATCTGGTCCAAATCTCCGACAAGATAAGCTAGCTGTTGTGAAATGGACCACTCTATTGTTTAATCATTGTAAAAGATTAACCCCTGTGAAACAGGACAGAGACCTTGGGGTTTCGGTTTTGTGTTGTTCTGGAGTTTTTTTGGTTGTTTATTTAAAATTCTTTCTAATATTGCTTGCTGTTGTCACACAGTAATGCTACTAGAGCCCTGACCTTTTAACTTTTTCCCTGTCTGCTTGTCATCAGATACAGCTTACATGCTACCGTGTTTCTCCAGAATATGCAAGAAATAATTACTTAGTAGTTTCAGTTGGGCCCTGAATTTTGGTCAACTTTGTTAAAAGACTTGCTAAAGAAATTGCAATGTAGCTGAATATACTCACAAGCTTTATGTCTTATTAATATTGTGCATTTAATTCAAATTTTACAAACTCCTGTAATTACTTGTGGAGTTCGGGGATTGTATGTGTCTAGTGTCTCTTATCTTTATGTGAGATAAAGGTGGAAAAGGCAAGGTCATGTGCTAAGGCTTGTCTGCCATGGGAAATCTGGGGATAGTACACTGCTGATGCCATTGTTTACCAGTGTGGCATCTTAGTGCTTTAAGCTTTAATTTCATATTTCAAAATTCCAGCAGACTTACTAGAAAGATGTTTGCATCATTTCTTGTGCTATTAATAGTTGTACCTGAAGGGTTTCACTTCAAGTTGTGTCACTTTGTTTCTCTTTAATTAATTAACAAAGTGACATTTTGGCTTTTTTTTGAAGGGATCCCTTTTTGGTGTTGCCTGATCAGTGAGTTCTTTAAATACACTCCAGCAGTGGTTGCATAGAACTGACGAACTTCAAGTGGAGGAGGGAAGATGACATCCTTGGATGTACCACAGAAGGAAATGCATAAATTGGCCTTGGATACACCACAGAAGGAAATGTGTAAACTGACCTTGGATGCACCACAGAAGACAATCAGTAACCCGGTAACTCCTCTGTCATGTTAACAATGTCTCCCTTGGGAAATGGGACTTTACAGTTTTATGTTAATAGTACTAGTACTGTTTAGCATAGTGAGGGATGCTACTGAGAGCTCTGCATCACTCAGGTATTTGAGGGAGGACATCACAGGTGGCAATAGGAGCTCATGGTGTTTAGAAATTCTGCTGTAAACAAATGGACAGGACTTCCAAACAGGACAGATGTTCTGTCAGCCTTGGAGGATAATCCTTTTTCATGTACAGCTTACGTAGATGTCTGGCATTTTTGCAGAATGTGCTGGAATGTGAAAATATGATAAGAAGTGTTTTCACTTCTAGTTCTCTGTAAACGTGGGTGGTGCCTGACAGCTCTCATAAAATGTTTATTTTGTGGTGCTTGTAACTTCAATCTGAACAACTAAACTTGGAATCTTTTTTCAGAGTTCGTATCTTAATTTACAATAAATCCTGTTTTGTAGGGAAGACTTGAGCTGACGTGGTTCAGCAATTGCAAAGACTGGATTTGACAGAATGTTGTTTGCCTAGCTCAGAGTCTGGAGACTTTCTCTGAAAAGTTCTATCATTCTCATGGTCTGTGACAGCAGCCTGACTTTGGCTTACCCTAAGGGATGACGTGAAGCTGTGTTTTTTGTTGTGTCTTAAACAAGGTAGTTCCTTTGAACCTGTGAGAAATTGTATTTTTACCATTATGTACTAGACCCCTTTAAAAATACTAATGTCTTTAAAGTATTTATACGGAGTGTACAGTAACACAGACCTGCACAGGACTTCCTTACCTATTGCAGCTTTGCCTTGGCACACTCCTGGGCCCTCAGTGAATCTGGTTGTTTATTCCCAGTATATGGTCACAGTTGGCAAAGAGGATAGAGTTAGGGATGATGGGGGAATAGTTTCAACCTCCTTCACAAGAACTCAGCTGAAAGGAAAGCTGTGTATGATTAAGTGTAAGGTGGAAAGACTGAAGTGCAAAAGGAAAGGGAGGATGAAAGTTGGTAGATGGAAGTCTTGGTGGGAGAGGAGATGTAAAGAGAAGGATTGGGAGATGTTTAGGATGAATGGGTAGTGTACGAGAGAGACTAAGAATCCAGCAAAATTGGGTGGCTGCAAGGTGACTGATGAGTATGATGGGTGAGAAGGCTTGGCAGGAGAATTCAACTAGACCTTAAGGGTCAAGAGGCTATTGTGGGAAAAAGAACGACTATTTGGGATTGGAATATGGAGTCAGAGTTGGGAAAGATTGTGCTGATGATCTCAGGGCAGCCTCCAGAATGAGTGTGTTCATTGTTTTTGCGCTTCCACAGTTTAATGTTAAGGTGATTTCCTTCCCTTCCTGAAATGCTGGGTGCACCAGCTGATGGTTAGGGTAGGGCGCCTGTCAGCACATCTGAGCCTTTGCCAGTGAGCTGTGCTGGGGTGTTTGGGGCTTTTCTCTTAACTGACATATCCCTCCCTGTGGCTTAACAGCTCTCGCCATGCTGCCATTTCAGTTCAGCATAACATCTATGTATTACCTGCTCCAGCTATTGATAAGGGAGAAAAGATAGTGAGGCTTTGAGCCAGACTGCATACTGTAGACACCATGAAATCCAAGACTCCTGAACAGGGCTATTTCAGTGCATTTCGCAGTTCTTAGCTCATTAGGATGAGGTATTTTGTTGTGTTTGTGTAGGTTTTACTCAGAAGACACTCTGTGACACAGTCTCTTCCTATCACTGTTTTCCATAATGGAGCAAGAACAAGCAAAAAGGCAGCGCCTGTAGTCTGTGGTCAGGAGGATTGTAGAAGTTGCCTCTTGGGACCTGCAAGGTTCTGATAATAGTCAGCCCTTGGGAATGACCTAATTTGAAGTGAATCTTCTTTATGCTCTGTGAATAGTGAGGCAATAAAATATTACGACTTTTCATTTGAGAGCTAGGAATGGAGGGTGGATATTTTAGTTTAGATTTTATCTGAAAAGCTTGGTTTTCATAGGGGAAAATATGCCAAGTTTTCCCTTCCTGTTGTGGTTTCTTTTAAATTAAAAGCTAGTTGTGTTTCTTTTAATGTTCTAGAGCACCATATAATTAAGTATTAGAATACTAGTTTTTGAACTATGGTGGGCTTTTTTGCCTCCATCACAAAATGTTACTGGAATATTTTTTCTTTTTATTCTTTTTTGTTCTTCCCTCTTCTAGATCATTCCATATGTTGGGACAATACATGGTGGCCTTGTTCCTGGAGAGCTGATTGTGATACATGGGACTGTTCCTGATGATGCGGACAGGTAGTAGCTATGGTGTCATCTAATGGATGTAACGTAATGAATGGAATGGATAGAATATTTCCGGGGGCCCTACTTAGGATGGCACAGAATCACTTTATCTAAACCCTTGTGATAGCATCAGACTGAATGCAGCGTTAAAGGGTCATCTGAGACTAACAGAATTGATAACTGATTTATTGTGTGTAGGAATTAACTTAAACTGGGATAAGGAGGCTTGTGCCCAGTAAGGGGGTTCTGTTCCTTGGCCTTATCCATGGTTCATTTGATATATTCTGCTGAAAATGATGGGAGGGAAGGTAATGAACACAGTAAGCGAGGAGTTCAAATGATATGAATGGTGACCATTCATTAAATAATACTTAAACATTTATATTCACTGCAATAAATCATGGGAGACCTTTCACAAATATGTAGGAGTCGGACAAATGTGTGTTTGGGGTTTCTTTTTCTTATCTAGTGGCATTCATTTTGTTTGCCTGTTCTGAGGCTCCACAGTAAAACACAAATGTACCAAACTTGTAGGTGATTTCTTGAGAGACTGTGCTGAATGTGGTTTGTCTTATTTTTGTGATTAGGTTCCAGGTGGATTTACAGTGTGGCAGCAGCATAAAGCCCCGAGCTGATGTGGCATTCCATTTCAACCCCCGCTTCAAAAGGTCTGGGTGCATTGTTTGCAACACACTGGACAGGGAAAAGTGGGGCTGGGAGGAGATCACTTATGAGATGCCCTTTGAAAAAGGAAAGTCATTTGAGATTGTCATCATGATTTTAAAGGATAAATTCCAGGTGAGTCTGGGTCAGTTCTTCGTCTGCAGCTGTTGTCAGGCCAATAAAAGAGAGGCATTTTATATAATTAAAGTAAATATTGGAAGTCTAGGTGTCTCTGTTACCTAGGTATAGTCTAACTACAAAAACTTTAGACCTTTTTTAAAAGAGGTGTTAATTAAGTCAGGCCTTTAATTTTGTATTGCTTCCCTCTAAGTTGGATGAGTAGGTAAATAACTTCCTGCCATGGCTAATGGCTTCTCCACCCTTGACTCCTTATGTGCAAAGGGCTAATCATGGGATAAACCTGTTCTATGGCTGGTGTAGGACAGTCCTTTTGGAGGGGACATGTGAAGTGTATTTGTCTTGCTGTGTTAGACTGCAATAATAGATTCTATTACATTGGTAATACCACATTGGTAAATGATCAGGTGCTAGAAACAAAGGTGTGATATGCACATTTTAGTGTAGGCAAGTAAATCTCCCTCGCCATGATGGAAAGAGAGACTGAATCATGGATGAGCTGAACTTAGTTGATCTGAGATTTCTAGGGCACTCCCTCTTCTGTACCAAACCAGTGTACAGCAGAGATGTGTATGTACAGTTTGATACGAGGCTGGTTTTATCTATGTTTAGTAGTTTTGCTGTTTTGTTTCCTGTTCTTTAGGTGTCTGTAAACAA
The DNA here is from genome assembly GCA_013397895.1 of Origma solitaria. NCBI lineage: Eukaryota > Metazoa > Chordata > Aves > Passeriformes > Acanthizidae > Origma > Origma solitaria. The sequence continues at coordinate 1,178,154 of VZRL01003992.1, read as the reverse complement.
AAAGCACTTGTTGCTCTACAACCACAGAATTAGCCTTGAAAAAATAGATACTCTTGGAATATATGGCAAAGTGCAGATCAAAACCATAGAGTTTGTTTCTAAGGTAAGTTGTGTAGTTAACTGACTTGTTTGATTCCTCTTCTCTGTCCTGCTAAACTGCGTAGTAGGATTTATGGTGCAAAGCAAGTAAAGGGAAGCAGCTACACAGTCTAATGTTAGCAACAAGATTTTGGTTTCCCCATATTTCACCATGTGAGTCTCATGAGGATTTCTTTCTTCCTGTTTTAGTCTTGCACTTAGGGGCAAGAAAATGACAGAGTTTACAGCTTACAAAGTTAATAGGACAGAAGGTATAGTAATTGATTGGATACTTAATCTAGGAGTAGATTAGACTTTTCAAATATTGCAGGGGCTCCAGAATGAGCTCTGGAGTATTCAGTGCTTCTAAGTGACAAATTTAGCCATGTCTGTAACTTGTTTCTTGGCTTTGAAATGCCAAGGTCAGCCACAGCTGGAATTCCTTATGCACATAGCCCTGTTTTTCCTGCTAAATGGACTGATTTGTTGAATGAAGTCAGAAATGTACATTTATGGGGGATGAGAAGAGGTGTTCTTTCTCAAGACTTTGTAGCTTGACTTGTACAGGGGCCAAACTGCAGTGAATTCAAAGTAAAACTGTTCTGTGCTTCCTCTCAGCTGCCAGCTCTGCTAGTTAAAGTAAACCAACAGGGAGTTTTTCCCAGTGCAGAAGGAGAGATCCTTCTGTTCTGGAAGAGCTAGACTTTTAGAACAGAAACTGAAGGTGATAAATTCCAGGGAGATACAGAACGTGAATGCCTTTTCCCTTTTCTGCCACTCACTAAGGTAGCCTACCTACTCCTGTGTAGTATTCTGGGTAATATTTCTGCCCATGTTCACTATGTTGTGGGCAAAGCTTGGGTCCCTTGCTGCCAAATGTCAGGTCTAACTCATGTCAGCAGACTAATAATTGTTTTGGTAGGAGGTGAAGCTGAACATAATGAAGTCTAAGCTTTAAATATGGGTCTGCTATGCTTAAAGATCATTTGCAAAGCCTGTAAACAGACTTTTATGGGTCCCATCAGTTGGCCTTGGGCATGTTGCCAGAGTAAAATTCTTGCAAAAGCTATCTGCATTCTGATCTTGGAGGATTACTCTGAGAAGAGCTTGATGGCTAGTAATTGCTGTAGGTTGTTTCCTGAACCAAGCACAAAAGGTACGTTTGGTTTAGTCTGTGTTTGCTGATGCTGTATCCTTTGTGGAAGAAAGGAATGTAGAAAGGTGATTCTTTCCTTTTAGTCTTTGCTTCTAATACACTTTTCTGAGGAGGAAGTTGAAGGTTTGTATTGAAACAAACAAGCTGAAGACTCAATCTGCTAGGGCTAGGCTGAAACTGTGTCTGCATGTCCATGTTGCTCATCTGTTCTTCCCGTGGGAAGGGACGAGAATGTGGGGGGCTGCTCAGAATCCCAAGAACCTCCCATGTGGACCTGTCATGCTGGTATTTCCTCCCCAGTGAGGAAAACTCTGTGGGTACCCTCAGATGCTGAGGGCTTGACAGTGCTCTGACTGTTAAATAAAGATTCAGACTGTAGTGAGGTGATCATCAGAAAACCTGATTTGGCTTCAGCAATTGATCTTCAGAACTTTTCTGTGGTTTGTAGGGGTTTGGCTATCTTTTTCATTAACATAGCCCTAGACTTCCATCTTGCTGGTTCACCATTCAAAGCATGATGATCCTTACATTGTTCTAAACCAACTTTATGTTAAAGTTATATGATGTTAGCAATGACGCCTAAATATCTCTCTTTCTGCAGTCTTTACAAGGCTCTCAGCCATCGTCTCTAGGAGTAGCAAAGATAAGCACAGAAAATGTACGTATGTTTGTAAAAGGTTGAATGAATCTCCCTGTTGTCTGATAAGCTAGATAACGTTCTTTTCTTCTCTTGTAGGGGGAAATGCCAAATGGTTCACAGCTGGTAAGTGTCTCCTGTCGATTTGTGGCAAATGTGGAGCAAAAAAATTGAAAATACCTCAGTTATTCATGAAAAGACATGCACAGAACAAGGGAATTGAGAGTCTACTGGGAGAAGACCATCAGTGAGGTTTTGTAGAGAGTAATCCTGTTCTCTGCTGCTAGTACAAATGAGACTATTTGTTAAATCATTTGGAAAACCCGAAAGATAAACACAGCATCCACAACCATAAGCAAAGAAATAAAAAGTGAGGTACCTGAAGTTTTAAAGGACCCAGGTCACATTCAAACATATCAAAATAAGATACTTTGTTTTCTCTGCCTTAGGGAATACCTGCAAAGCAAAAGTATTCTGCAGTCATATTATGTTCATGTGTGTCTTGGAACCTGTCTGCTACATTTTCCTCTTGCTGAGAGATCCCTGTGTACACTTCAGGTAGCTGGATGCAAGCATTGTACCTTGCACGCAGCTAACGTGGAGTATTGATGGAGTGAGTGCTCATCTTTTTGCAAAAACATGTGCAGGTGGATGGTATCCACACTCAAGCTGAACAGGGTTTTAAAGCCAGGAATATATACAGACAGAATTTGTGGAGAAGGTGAAGTTGCAATGAGTGCGTAATTTTTGATGCTTTATGACTTGACAGCCTGCCTATTTCAGTCTTTTTTTCCAAATCAAGTAACATGAAATATTGTAATTTGCAAATGGTGAACTTCAGCAAAAACGTAAAAGTGAAGTGCTTCTCCATTCCCTTCTTTTTCCTGATAAAAATAACTTCTAACACAATGAAAAAATGAGAGAAATAAAATACTTGCAGTGTCTATTATTATGAACTGCTGCCAGGAAGACAGAACCCTTAGTGACCCTAATTCTAGTACTTAGGCAGCCGTGAGACAACACCACACTTCAGCATGAGTCTTACTCTTTAAAGCAAAACTGACACTTCCAGAGATGAGAAGTCAGATATAAGTCTGCTTATATGTGATATAATTTAAACTGTTACAGGGAGTTTCATGCTTACTTTCTTCTTCTTTTTTTTCCACTTCTTCCCTTCCTTCCACCATTAGTGGTGGCAGAAGTAGTTGTAAATACTGTTTGTTGTGAACCTGAGGTGGTAGTCTAAAAACCCAATACATTGATGTATTTATCTCAGTGTAAGTTTCTACTCTGCTATTAGAATCCCACAACATGCTGGTAGGAATTACTTCAGCTGTAAGTGCAGATTTGCAATTTTAGGCCAAATTTCTTTCTGCCATAGTAAAACTCAGCTTGTATATTGAAAAAAAGTAAGTCACAGTCAAAATTTTTACTGGGGGTTTACTTCCAGGGTGTTCCTTATGTTGGTAAACTTGATACTGCACTTCGTCCAGGATGCACAATTGCCATTAAAGGAGAAGTGAATAAAAACCCAAAGAGGTATGTGTTACTCTTTTTTTTTCCTGTTATTTGACTGAGGTGCTGTTGAGAATGAGTAGACTTCCTTTGCCTCTGTATATCCTTACTCACTTTCAACTTTGCATCTGAAACTACAATGCAGTTTCCTCAGGAGCCAGCAGTATGCTGCTTTAGAGAGGACATGAAAGAGCAGCTCCATTGTGAAAAATGAAGGTAAAACCTGAGTGTCTTACCTACTAAACCTGTGTCACTCACAAGTTTGTGTGTCTGCTCAGGGCTTTCCATTGTGCAAGAAGTGTAAGCAAATGTACTTACAGTGATAGCTTTTATTCTAAGGAAATCCAAGAGTAAGGGAACTGGCAGAAATAGGTGAAAGATGTATGCGATGAATTGCTGGTGTGCTCAAATGCTTCATGTTAAAATATTTCTCTGAAAAACCTCCTTTGTTATGAGCATGAAGGTGCCTAACTGACAATAACTGAGTGACAAAAGTGATGAACTGAGTGATTAGAGGATGGGGCACCTCTCCTAAGAGGAAAGGCTTAGAGAATTGAGATCGTTCAGTATGGGAAAAGAAGTGCTGTGAGAAGACCTCATTGTGGCTTTCCAGTACATGAAGTGAGCCTGTAAGAAAGATGGAGAGAGACTGTCTACAAGAGTCTGTAGTGACAGACAAGGGGGAATAGCTTCAAATTGAAAGAGAGTGGGTTTAGATTAGACATAAGGAAGAAATTCTTTACTGTGAGAGTGGTGAGGCAGTGGAGCAGATTGTCCAGAGAAACTGTGGTGGCCCCATCCCTGGCAGTGTTCAAAGCCAGGTTGGATGGTGCCCCTGAGCAACCTGATCTGGTGAAAGGTGTCCCTGCTCATGGCAGGGGGGTTGGAACAAGATAATATTTAAGGTCCCTTCCAACCCAGGCCATTCTGTGATTCCATGAAAGATGAAAGGGGAGTACGAGCAATAATTTTGATAGCAAATTAGGAACAATGGGTTGCAAAAACGACATTTTCCAAATGTGAAATAAAGCATGGGGAGGAGGGGAGCTCAACACATTTTAAATGGAGCTGAGGAAATACCTGTGCTTCAGCACGCCCTTTACTTAAAGGATGGTTTTGGCTCTGCAAAAACATGCCTAAAAATGAAGTAATTAGTGCAAATGATGAGAAGCATGCTTTTCACATTCTGTGTGTGCAATGCACTCCTGCTTACTCAGGGCGCGTTTCTTCCCCTCGATTGAACAGCATTCAGAGTTCATATTCATACTGGAATCCAAGGTCTGGAATCCATATTTGCAAAGTTTGGATGGACTTCAGATTGAATAGGATAATTAATACTTTGAGAGTAGCATTTTTTTTCCTTCTTTTGGCTTGAAAATTTTTTCAAGTGCTTAATGTGCTGCATATAAGCACGAAGAGGCTTTTGGCTGTTAAAGCACTGCAGGTTGTCTACTTTTTATGGTTGTGCTTTTAAACCTATATATTTAAGTAGAGTTTATAAGTTATTTCATGTCTTTCACTCAGTTCACGCAGTTGTAGATGTTTCATGGTGAAAAAGAACTTCACAGCTTGGAAGTGTTGCAGTATTTCCTATCTGGACTGAGTAATTCTCAAAAGAGGCAACAACCTGGCAACTGGAGCTAATTTTGGTGGGGAGGGAATATTTTTTTTCTTCAAATGCAATAAGGTCTTTGCCACAGGTTGAAGCATTCATTTGAATTTGAATGACTGTTCCGTCTGATCACCCTTCTTCAGAGTTCTGCTTTAGGAGCCCTGTTCTGTGGGCATGTCTGAGATTGCAGAGTATTCATTCAGCCTGGGCAGAGCTTTGCTGCTTACAAAATAACATTTTGTATGCATGGTGTCCCACCAGTCTTAAATATGTGGAGAGACTCCTCGAAGTTTTACTTAGAGTCTAACTAGTTTGTTGACAGAAAGAATATGATGTCTTTAGATAAAACAAAGCCTTTAACTCTCTATCGCCTGAGTTGAAGTGAAAGAGATGGAGGAGCAGGCAGTTCTGTATGTTCCTGTGAGAATGGTGCTTTCTAGTGCAGTAGGGGGAGCAGCTCTTGGCCCTCCTGGCTCAATACCTTCTAGCTGAGACACTAATAGAAAGCTGTGAGTGATGAAGTGGATCTGGCTGGGTCATGTCCCACCTTCGCTGCCTCCAGCAAAGGTTTCTGTGCAAAGGAGACAAGTGCATGCTGGCTGCCTGCTTCGTTTTCAGGTGAATCACAGCCCCGGCTCCCAAACAGCCCTGAGTACTGGCTAAGGACTTGGTAAATGGTGTTGACTGCTGTGTCATGTTTGTAAACCCTTGGTGCAGTAAACTTTAAAAAAATATCTTCCAGCTTTGCAATAAATCTGAGGCCAAGTGACTCAAAGGACATTGCTTTGCATCTTAATCCCCGAATGAAAAATAAAGTTTTTGTAAGAAACTCCTACCTTCATGACAGCTGGGGAGAAGAAGAAAAGGAAGTTGCTAACTTCCCTTTCAGTCCAGGGATGTACTTTGAGGTAAGATTAACTGAAACATAGCATCAAACTGGAAAATCTGCCAAACGGTTTAGCATTGGTGCTTAAATGTCCTATTACTAATACAGATTTAAATTAAACTACCATTCCTGCATTTCATGTCTTGAGAATATTTAGGCTTAAATGGGAGCGTAGAGGGCACAGATTTGTCTTGATTTAATAACAGGTTTTTTTTTTTTTTAATAGTTACAAAAATTCAACCTGTGCTCAGAGCAAATTTAAATGGAGTTGGACTTGGTGATCCTTACGGGTCCCTTGCAATTTAAGTTATTATGTGATTCTGTGAATTTTATTGAGTCTCCATTCTTGTTTTTAAATGTTGCTTTTGCATGAAACATTCTCTGTAACAGAAACAGGTCTTGCCCAAGTGTATGCTAGGTCATTAGGGTTTTTTTGTATCTTAACTGAAATTAACTCTTAACTGTTTCTCTTCTTGCTTTGCAGCTGATTATTTTCTGTGATGCCTACCAGTTCAAAGTTGCTATTAATGGTGTTCACACTCTGGAGTACAAACATCGTTTTAAACAGCTTGAAAGGATCAACATAGTGGAGGTCACAGGAGATGTTCACTTGTTAGACGTGAGGAGCTGGTAGTTCTTTTCCATCAGTACTGAAAAAATTTAACCTCTTCTAATGACAGTGCCTCCTTGTCCAGTACAAACAGGTGCTGACTCATGCTGAGCCTGCCTTTAATCTATAGGCTTTTGCATTTGCCTCTCTGAGTTAGGCAAGTACCAGAAATGCTAACTGCGAGATTAAGTCCTTCTCTAGTTTACAGTTTCCTGGCAAGCTAAGTAAGTGTTTGCTCAGATAAATCTCCTCTATTACTGAACCTAGAAATATGAAAATGCTGCATCATACTGTGTCTAACAATTGCACTCTGTATGTTTAAGTTAAACTACCATTTGGCATTCCTCAATACCATACATTCGATATTGTGACGTAGAAATGAGACTGAAATAGGATCCAAAGATACAGTTATCCACCTCAAAAGGGATGTTTATAATTTATTTAAAATAGAACTATGGATTATAATTTTCTACATATTAGTTTATGTTAGCACCTATAACCTTTACAGGGAGGCTGGATTAAGCCAACAGTTGATCCATTACTTCTGGCAAAAGGCAGGAGTTTGATCTTACTTCTTAGCCTGCTGCTGCAATAGTACCTTCTCTGACACTCATGGTTATGTCACTTACTGCTTAAAAGGGGCCCAGGATTTCTACCTCTTAGGTTTGCAAAGTGAAACAAACACAGGAAAGTGATTTAGCTGGTTTCAACTTTTAAAAGCTTGTTTGATCTGAAGTGGCTCCTAACTGGGTTAAGATTCCTTGGGGCCTGAAGTAGATGTCTGTGGGTTTCATTTTTAAAAAATCTGTTAATCCAGGTAGGCCAGGTAAGGTTTCAGCTGAGAGGGCACTTGACTACTTATCAGTGGACTAAGAGAATGAATCCTTTTTCAGTCTTGTATTAAAATACTATCAATGTGAAAGAAGCTGTTCCTGTTCAGTTTTCCATACAAATGTCAGTCTTTTTATATTCTTTTTAAAAGTAAGTTACTACTGGTTGTCAATACATACCTGAAGGATGTCCCTGTATATCTTAAGGCTGCTAAAACTGAAGCAATTTCAAGAATAAGATGTATACTAAAAGACTTTAAATTACCAGATTTAATGTATAAAAAGCATCAATAAAAACACATGTGAACTCTGCTTTTCTCCAAGTATAGCTAAGTATATATTGATCCCTTTTTGGTCTGTTATCGTGTTTTGTTCTGCCTATTGTCTTACCAGTATCTCCAAGTTGGCATAGTGACCCTGACTGAAGAACCATTCTACATCAAGAAATTAGTGATCCACAGACCCGTTAACCTGAGCAGGCGTTGGGCCTGGGCCGTGGCTGTGCTGGGGTGGACTTCAGGACAGTGTTGTGCTGAGCTGTGCTGTATGTAGCCCTGGCTGCAGGATAAACTCAGCTGGCTGATTGTAACAGAGGAGCTGGTAGGTAGCTCCTTATGCCAGTAACACCACTTGTGTGTCCTTGCCTTTATCTATGAGCTCAGCAGTTTTCATGGGAATGTCCATTTTGTTTGGCAGCAGACACAATTGACAGTTTTAAAAAAATCTTGTAAGGGCTTGATGTGGTAATTTTCCACATATGGGATCTATATGGCATGCTACACCTTGGACAGAGATGCATTCCCAGCACTCAATGGGATGTAAGATTATCCTCTGTGTAGTGTTCGTTCTACCCAGTTGCATTTTAAACGCTATTTTACAGAGTCTGAGTGCCTTTCTTACTACCAGTGTAATGAACCAGCACGTGGTGGTGCAAAACAAGGAGTAAGTTTTTGGGTAAATTCATTATCATAGCAGGCACTTTATTTTTGAACTTCAGCTAATCAGTAGCAGTCTTCAAAGACTATAGAACAGATTTAGTTCCTATATGAATCATAGTTTCTTGGATCTTCTTTTTTGGTATCTTCAGTGGGTATACTTTTTTGGTATCTTCAGTGGGTATACTTTTTACTTCCCTCTAGATGACAGAAAAAACAGCTTCTCAGGATTGCAGTGCATTGGTCCAGAGAGTACTATGCTTGGAGCATGACAGCCTCTCCACAGGGGCAGTAAGTGTATCCCCAAGCACAGTGGATTTCAGTGAGTCTCACATGTTGTCACTGAGGATTTGTTTATAGCCTGCTCCAGTTTCCCACGGTTAAGAAAAGAGCAGTTAAGGAAAAATTGTAAAAAAAAAGTCCCCAGACCATCCAGAAATGATAAAGCCAGATTCTTAAAATATTTTATTTAAAAGTTAAAATCTTGTCTCTGATAAAAATTGTTATGATAGTTTGCCTGTAACACTTGAATGTGTAAAACTAACACAATTCAGACAAAATTTGAAAACAAAGGGCGTAGACTTAGAAGTAGCTTTGGAGTGGTTCTCCCAAAATGACTTCCAGTTGTTGAATTGTCTTCTGACACTGCTGTTCAACTTCTTCGCATTCATCTAGAAAAAGAAATTAAACAGGAATTAAGTAAAGCAGTGATTACAAGGCTACCCTAGGAAGGCTTCATCGCTCATCAAGGCTAGAACCATCCTCAAACATCATATATGAAATTATTATTCAGAAGTATTTTAGCACTGAATTAGGCAAACTGTTTCTACTATAACACTGGTCTAAAACTTGCAAATGGGGAGATGAGCACAGGCTACACCACTGAAGAAACTACCATAATTTAACTGCACTTCCTGAGTGTATTTGATATAATCCGTTTCAGTTTGCATCTTGCACAGTATAAGCTACTATATACCAATTAATAAGATTTATAGCAGACATAACAATAAGCCTATCTGTTTAGAACATTACCTTCCATAAGCTCAGCTAAGAATGGAATAGATTCTGGTAGCAGGACCAAGTAGTTCTCCTTCAGTTTTTGTGCAACTTCTATCAAAGCAAGCAGGGAAGCAAATCGGACCTAAATGGAAACAATTATGTAAGGAAACAAACATTACAGTATAGTTCCATGTTTCCCCCCACCCCTGCCTTCTTTCCATTCATTATAAAGCTATAATCTTTCATTACGGAAGGAAACTAGGTTTAAGCTAATTTAAATATTAACATCTGGGTTAACCTAATGGCAAATGAAAAATAGGTTGCAAGAAGCAGGTAATGTTGCTGGAAGTTATTTGGTATAATGGACTTCCTGTCACAATGCCACTTCCACTGTATCAAGGCTTAGCTCAGCACTATGAAAAACTAAGTATGCTCCCTTAATAGCTATAACCTGTCAATAGAAGAGTCTTGACAAAACTCTATATAATAATAAACAGGTCTGAAAGGTGGTAACTGTCTTCCAGTTACCCCTCTAAATTGCCCGTCTTCATACACAAATAATTATCTCTTATTCCAACAGATACAAAATCTTCAAAAAACCCAAATCCCACAGTATGAATGACATGTGGAATACTGACTGCTTACAGTGAGAGCAGAAGAGCATGTTGCACACACCTCTACAACTTGGGAGTACTGTGCTACAGCACCACTATTTTAATGTAGGCTAGTAGTTCAGCAATGACTTGGTTACTTCTGACTTTTGGGGCACTATTCCCATTTTCTAGCAGGACAAAGAAAACCAAATTCTGATAGCTCCCTACCTTGGGAGAATTATGCCTTGTTTTCAGCAGGATCTGGTAGTTCAGTGGTTTCCAAAGAGAATCATCTGCCATTGCCACTGAAAACTGAGCTATGCAGGGTATCAGATGTGCCGTCACTCTTTCCTGGAACTTCTCATCTCCTCCAAGCACATTTTCTAGCTGTGGAAGTAAAACAGATCCAGACTCAGATAAACCCAGCCGAAAACACTTCTAGCTTTGGCTTTCAGGTACTCAAGAATTAAGTCAAAGCAAATCAGTGGGAATGCACTGGTCTGCAAGAGCTCAACAGCATGAATGAGCTTTACAGAACAAAGATATTTAGAAAAAAAATCAGTAATACAGAGTCTTAGGCAAAATAATTAATACTGTCTGTAGCCCAAAGACAATGAATTAATCCCCCACTTTTTGTTAAGGGGGAGGCCTGACACCTGATTTTTTTTAAACTATCAAAAGAATTAAAAAATCAGCTATGAGTTGTTTTTATGGGTTTGTCAATACCTGATCGACCAGAGGCTGCATCAAGGTTTCTGCTCTTTCTTTACTCAGGAACTTCTGGGTGTCAAACAGGAAGAGCTTGTGCAGACAGTCCATAGTGAACTGTAACAGTAGACAGCTCTTTTCTGTGTTATTGTCAGAGTCAAAGAAAGCTTCATCTACACACCAACCAAGGAGAAGAAAAAAAAAATAAGCAGAATGAAAACACAAAACTTCTCCCTGCAGGATAGAAACATTGCTAGTCTGTGAATGTTGCTAAGGGATATACTAGGTGGCAATTAGATACTCATTACTCACAACAATAAAGTGGATGTGATACATTATCTGGCTTTAAGCTACTGCCTAGACAGGTCTGCTACTGCCCTTCACAGACTGATGGAGATAAAAGAGAACAGCCACAAGATACAGGAAAAGTGCTTCGCTATACCTATGGATATAGAGAATTTCTTCAGGTCACTACAAATGGGATGGGCAAATAGTTTCCCATAGAAAACAGCAATGCTTCTCTTTGCCCAGAATCAGAGGAGTCTGAATACACCAGGTAGCATATAAGAGAAATCAATGAATGAAAAAGAAAAAAAAGTAAAAAGAGAAACAAGTCTCCCTCTTTCAACACAATTTCATGTTCAGGGAACTCACTGGGACTGACTGACACCGAAAATTTTCATGTGATCTCAACTTTGTTATGGCAGCCCAGTGCCCAAGGATGAAAAATGTCCTTTGGTTCCATCAGAGGAAGATTTCTCATTTACCAGAGAAAGAAAAACGAGAGAAATGAAATGTGTGCTGTGAAATAAATCCTGTAAGACTAAAATTTCAGAAATTAAAATTAACCTCTCAGGAATCAAGACTAAGCCTCTCTGTAGCCAGTAACTGACAACTTACCAGTTTTAGAAATGTTGACCTGGTTCAGTGTCTCAGCAAATGTCTTCACTAAATGACCAGCAAACAGGGTGAAGAGACCCTTGAGCTTGTCTGCAATGCAGTCTGCTATTCGGTGGAATGTCAGCAGCCTGTCTTTTAGAGTAGACTCTGTTTTGGACCAATCAAAGAGCTGAAAGTGAAAGGCAGATTACCTCTTTCCTGTGTCTGTGCACTGGAAAACACAAACATACTGATGCAGTTGAACTACATTTAGACTTCTTACCTTGAAGAAGAGGGGCCTGAAAGAAGCCTCGGAAAGTTTCATAACCATACTGATTAGACATTCAATAATGTAAGCCTCTATCTTACCAACTTCCTCTAAATCATCCTAGAAAAATCAGAAAACATAATTCTAAGTTTGAGATGTAAGAATTTGAGTTTTCAAAGCACATTTTAATTTTGTCTATTTCAGACTAAGTACATAACTATCATGTTTTCTACCATTCGGAACAGAGTATTTGATACCCAGAATTTCAGAGCACGTATACAGTGGAATCTTCTAATCGTTTTTTAAACAAGTGACAGAATTAGCATGTAGAGAAGTGTAGATGCTGTTGATCCTGTCAATCAAACTACCTCGGCATGCTCTGTTCTGAAGTCCAGGACTTTCATGAAAAATGCTGTCAGTTCAGGCTGATGGGAGATCAGGTGCTCCTTCTCCATACAAACAATGTGTTCCTTCAAAATGCTCATCAGGGGACCCAGGCAGTTCTGCCAAAACAGAAGCAAAGCAATGCAAAGTCAACTGTGGTATTGACAGTAACTGAGAACCATAACTACGGAATTGGATTTATGCACTTCATGCATTTATTTACTTATTAAAATACTGTTGATGAAGTAAATAAGCCTTTTCCTGTACTTTTGGGGGCTTAAGTTAGTTGGATTCCTGAAAAGCATTTTGTCTACCCTCCGCCATACTGGAGAAAATCCTGACTAATTTATGTGCCTAGCACATAAATGAAGTCCTTTATGAAGGACTCCAAGCACTCATCATCTAACATGCAAAGGACATTAAACTGCTGGATCTCTCCCAGATCTACCTTTCCTGAACCACCACAGCAGTAGAAAAAATCCTAGCGATTATAATACAAAGACTGTGGTAGGTCTGGCTGGGACGGAGTTAATTTTCTTCACTGCAGCTCACGTGGTGCTGTGTTTTACATCTGTGACCAAAACAATTCCGATTACACAGTGGTGTTTTAGCTATTGCTGAACAGTGCTTGTAAGACTTTGTTTCTCTCTGTTGCCACAGTGAGCAGGCTGGTGGTGGGCAAGACGTTGCGGGGGGACACAGCTGAACCAAATTTTTCCCTGCTTGTTTCTTTTCTTCTTCTCCTTCTTTATCACAGTGCCAAAGGATGAAAAAACCCCTTACCTTGCGAGTATGCACCACTTCACTGTAACACTTGGTAACTGCAGGCAGGAGTATTCGGGGAGCCAGCCTTGTCGCTAGGATAGTTTTCAGTGATCCTACACGTACGCTTATCTGGGAAGAGGGACCGAACTCGGCCACAATCTTTTGCAAGCGGACAACCTATGAGGAATTCCAACAAAAATCAGGCCAGCTTAGCAACTAAAGAATTTATTTACAGTAGCTGTCTGCTGCAAACGTCAGACAGGAATTTTGCTGCTTGCACCTCTTGGAGCACCTTACATTAAGCAGTCTGTGTACAAAGCCTCCCTGTCTTCAGAAGACAAACACTGAAAATGGCCCATGTCAGCAGCAGAGGGTCAGAATGACTCTAACATTGGATATTACAGAATGATTTTCTGGGATTCATGTCCCTTTTCAAAGAGGCAAAATACAACCTATCTAAGGGAGGAGTAGGAGATGCTCTCAGTTCTGTATTGAAGTTACCTGCACAAGAAAGTGAGTAGAAGAGTAGTATGTTATGAGCTTTCACATAGTTGGCACAGACTCCAGTTTCAGAGGAAAAAAAGGAATCTCTACAGCTGCTCCTGGGATCTGGGCACATCCTGTCCCTCCCTTTATATAACTGTAGGAATCACATAGCTCACCTGCAACAAGCACTCCAAAAGGTAAGGACTAAGGAAGTGTGGTAGTGTCTCTGCAACCTTTAGTAGAGCAGTGACAGCACTCAGCAGATAAATCTCATTGGAGACCAGCTCCTTCCTACTTTTTAAAGTCTTCAGCAGTGCCGGCATCAGCCTGCGAATAACCAAACATAAACAGAGAAAGGTGAAATAACTGGCCAGGTGAAGGAATGTTTCCAATCAAATAAATCCATATGTTAAGCGTGCACAGACAATTTTCACATGAATTTTTACATGCATATTTGAGAAAATTCAGTATTCTGGGATCACTGCCATATTTCATCCTGAAGCTAATGAAGGATATTAGATTTAGAATCACAGAATGGTTTGGATAAGAAGAAATCTTTAAAGATCATCTAGTCCAACACCTTTCACTCTATCAGGTTACACAAAGCCCTGTCTTTAGTTTAAAGATTTAATGACAGTAAGAGATTTATATTTGTAAAGAGGTAAAATAGTCTTACAAGGAACAAGTTAGATGCTTTGATTCTTCTTGAATAAGGAGAATAAAATAATGTAGCAATGCAGGGTTTTCAACTGTATTCGTTCTCATGTTTTTAAATGCAATCTGTTCTACAGAAAAATACAGACTATGGTCTGATTTTTCTAAAGCCATAAAGGTTCCCTCTCTAGTCACAGTAGCAGACTCCATGAAGAACTCTACTATGGATTAAAAAAGTCTTGCAATTTTCTCCACTAGTTTCTTAGTTCTTTGATGACAAAGCACCTTCAAGCACTACAAATACTTTTAATCTTGTCTACACAAAGCACACACTGGGGCAGACTGCCACCTGGCCTTCACCAGCATTCCTTCAGTAATGTGTTTTAGTATAGCTAATTCCTGCTGCAGTTGGTTCTGTTAAAAAGAACCCAACAGTACCTTGGAAGTTGAGGTATTGCTTGGGCTTTCAGTGTACAGGTGACCTCAGCTATACAGAGCAAAGCACTTCCCATCACATTTTTTTCCTCCTTCTCTGAAGAAATGAGATCAATGGCAGTTTTCAGAACAGGCACAAATGGTGCTGGATTTTCTGTGCCAAAACCTTTGCAAAGTAGCTTGAGGCTGAACAAAGCAGTCTGCCTGTTGATGGCTTGCTCCTCCTCTTCCTCTTTTCTTCTACACTTGACAATGGCAATGAGCTCAGGAACCAGCTCTAAGAGCTGCAGGATCTGAGAGGACAAGAGAACACACACATCAGACATACAGTTGGGAACTCAGGACCTGCAAGGTAGCTGTGGGCAGATAGCCTATGTGTCACTGCTCAAGAGCAACCTGCCAGGCTTGGCACTGGTACTTGGCATCTTGACACAGGGTCAGCACTTCTACATCAATCTCTCTCTGGTACTTTTGCTACAGGAAAAGTACCCCTTTGCCTCACCTGGCTCTTCTGCCACTTGGTGCGCTGCTGCACCTTGTTGTTCAGAAGGTCCATGGCCTTGCGTCTCACAGATGGCAGCTGATTCATCATCAGTCCCCCAATTACAGGGATGAACGTTTCTGTTGGCAATAAGGCATTGACCTACAAGAAAACAAACAAAACAATACCATAACCTCCTAATACACCTCTCAACTGCCCTCATGGGGTTCAGGATCAAAGAAAAGACAGGCAAGCAATGCTATATCTGAGGCAAGTAAATCAACAAAGCAGGTTCCATTTAGTCTATGTTCACTGGCTGCTAAGCAGCCATTATCCACTAGCTCCGAGATTTCCTCAGCAAATCCTTTTGTCTGTTCTGGTAAGCTATCCCTCCTTACCCAAAATAATTCTGCTAATGCCCTCTGCATGTATATCAAGAAGATTGGAATATGCTTCACAGGAAAAACCAAAAAATTCCAAGCTATCGAAAGATGTAATGTTCTGATGTATGCAACGAGATAGCCACTCAAATTCTACAAATATACTTCTAATCAGAAAGGTAATAAGATGAGAAGTGTAAGGATTTTATTTCCATGTAGAAATACACAACAGCATTAGTTAAGTCATTTTATGAGTTAGCAGTGAAAAATGCTGCCAAGAGCCATTCTTCTCCACCAGACATAGTGAAATGACTGCTTAGAGCAGCAGAATATTAAACTAAACAAGCATTCCTGATTTTTGTTCTGCTTGTTCTGCCTAATAAACCGTTAGTTATTAAAGTTGTAAGCTGAGTTTAAATACTGATGCATCAGGTTGTAGACCATCCAATGAAGTACAGTACTAATGGAAGAAGAAATCCTAAAAAGTTTATAATCATATTAATAAGCAAAAGCAGAACTGTCCTAGTGCTAATACAGGGGCTAATGAGACATACTTTATCCAGCATATCATAGCACTTGCTAAGCAGAACCCTCCAAAATTTGGCCGTTGGCTTGTCCACATTTCCTTCCACTGAAGATGCCACAGTGTTTATATAGTGAAGAACTTCTTCTAACAGCCTAAATAGAAAGGAAGTACCTTTTAGTAAGTAACAAGGAGTCTAAAGAAGTCCATTTTTATCACCAGAAAGCATAAAAATTCACAAAACAACAAAAATACAATGAAATGAAACAGAAAATTTTTAAAATGAGCATTCATGGAACACAGCACTTAAAATAAATCTTACACCCTTTTTTTCTTGGAATAAATATCAAAGTTAGTCCTCTGCAAAAGAAACCCTCTATTTTGTATCACTGGCTTTTTCAGCACAATGGCTACAACTGTGATCTTTGATTATTGGTACTTACACCAATGCAGAGGCATCTGTAAACAGTGATTTTTTTTTTTATTTTAAATCTCCTAATGAGGCAATATATTTTGCTAAAATATGGAATTCTTTTAGTGATTCAAACATGAATAGCATGGTAGTTATGGCCAAACATGTAAATAACCTCTATCAAAAATACAGAAAAAGAATGGATTATTTGGTAGAGCAATCTTTCACTAATAAAAAGCTCCATATTCTATTAACAGAAAAAAACAAACCAAAACCAAACCCAAGAAACTTGCATATAATAAATACTGCTTGTTGCAGAGGACATTAAGAAAGTATTATTAGAGTAAAAGATATTCTAATGGCACTACACTTATAGACAATCCTGGGTTGCACTAAAAGCTAGAAATAGGAGTAGGGCAGATTTAAAGCATACCTCTGTTCCAACTCCTGCAGTTCTTCTCTTTCTTCACATTCAACTATCTGGTTTAAAAAGCAAGAATGAAAATGTGAAACTTACCTCCCCTCATTAAACTAAAATGCCAGAATACATAGACTTGTCTGTTTTGAATCAAATGTCCACTAACATGTTAATTATGAGTCCCTACACTTGTACTTAAACCACCATTCTAGAAGAAAATCTGAGAACCTTGGCAATGCAGTCACATTAGCAAATACAATTCATGCTGGTGGATGATTCAGCTGAAAAACTGGGACTAATACCAGCAAGAGATAGTGCCTGAAATATGTAACATTTTGTCTTTCCAGTTAACAGCATGAATCCCACATGAAATTGGAGTTACAGAGGCTGTGAGTGAAATCCCAGGTTCCATGAAGTCAGTGGGAATACACTGGGAACAGAACAGAATTTTATTTGGTTACCTATTCATCAGTCACATAAATGGAGTCTGTCTGGAAAAGCCTTATTAAAAAATAAATAACATTACTGAGACGTTTCAAAACTGTCAATAAAGGTGCCAGCAAGACACACTGGAGAATGCATTCTTTCACCTGTTTAAATATAAAGTCATAAAAATAGTAAATTACACCTCATCTAGTACAGTATGGCACAATCACTTACTGTGATCAGTTTAGAAGCAATCTGCCATTATTACCTTTTTCACAAAATTCTGAGAGGACAAAAGCTGTGACATGAAGGACACTGATAAGAATTTAAAATGCCTGAGTTGTTTGTCAGAGTGAGACTCCACATTAAAGAGCTGCCCATCCTCATTTTTCGGGTTTGTCTTACATGTTCTTGACTTTTTTGTCCCAGGATCATCTGTTGAAGATATTGACAAAACGAACTTTCATCCAAGAGAAGAAGATATTGCATTTCTGATCACAGAAACAAAGTAAAATTACAGCTGCTCAAAGCCCCATCCAACCTGGCCTTGAACACTGCCAGGGATGGCAGGTGTTCATCATTGTGACCTCTCTGGGACACCAGTTCCAGTGGTTCACCACTCTCACAGTAAGAAGTTTCTTCCTTATATCTAGTCTCAATCTACCCTCTCTTCATTTAAAACCATTACCCCTTGTCTCTTGTAATAGGAAGGTTTACATGCATTTGCTGGCTCTGTTTGGTGGTTACCTTCCTTGTTCTCTGGCAGCTCTGTCAGGTACTGGATTATTTTCATCACACTCTGGAACTGTGAACGTACATTAAATTCGCAGCAGATGGAAATCCAAAATTCAGTGTCTGCTTCCAGAACAGCATCCTGTTAATGGTTCAGAAATAAAAAAGAAATACATCAAGGATTAAGAAAGAGTATTTATACTACTACTACTAATAATAAAAATAATAATAAAAATAAAAATATTCAAAAACTCCTCAGAGAGCTTGTGAAAATGCTGTGCTGAGCTGGAAGCTGCCAGGATTAACAGCAATGCTAAAAGCAGCAAGCTCTTGGAGAGAAGACAGGTCCAGAGGGTGTAGAGAGAGATTCAACTGCTGCAGCAAAAACTATCTTCTCACCAATGTTCCTTTCATAATTCTTTCAGGTTTCCCCATAAACTATGCTTTCACCAAATCTCAGGGCCTGTCTACACAAAAACATAATAGGGTTTTCATCTTGGTCTGTACAGAAAGACCAGTATCATGTTTCATGAACACAATTGGAGAAGAAACCCCAACATCATTAATACTGAGGCGCTACATAATTAGACTATCAACTCTTCAGATCAAGGATTGCTGTACAATATGATCTGATTTATTGTTCAGGCTCCAGGACAAAACACTATTGAATATACAGTACAAACGTAGTCAACACGACCACCAGGTTCTGCTATAGAACAAACCCAGAGCTCCCCACCTTTTCCAGCGTAACCTGCAGTTTACTGAATACCTTAAAGGCAAGACAACAAACAAAAGAGGGAGATCAGCCTCTCAAAGAAAAAGTTGACCCACTGAGCCTGCTAACCTTGTCTGTGCTTGGTGTTGTTGTCACAGTTTTTGTCACATACTGCTCAAAGAGCAGCACCAGGAGAACCCAGAGGAATTTGTCTCCTCCCACCGTAGTGATCAGCTGGGACAGGATGGGCAGGCGTCGGTGCTCCGGCACATGGGGCAGGGCATCCACAAACACACGAATGATCTTGATCACCACTTCTTCCACGCTTCCCGAGGACTCTGACAAGTCACTGTCTTCAGCCTGTGCACAAATACAGGTACAGCAGTTCAAACAGGTTACTGCAGATGGGTACAAAGTCTTTCTTGCAATTTCAAAAAAAAAGAGAAAGCACTACATGCCAGAGAACAGCATTACCAACTGCACAATCTCAAGGAAAATATAAGTGTTCCAAAATAAAGTTTTCAATCATACAGCTCTGTTTCAGTGCTAAAGGAAGACGCTTCAAATAAAATTTAAAAAAAAGGGAAACGAAAAGAAGAAAAATTAAAAAGAGAAAAACTGCTACTTGGCATCAGCTGAAACAAACAGGACATTTTCAAGAGAAAGCAAAGCCACATCCTTCAGAAAATTTTCCCTGAGTTAGGATCTTGGATTCAAGAGCCCAGGAAAAATAACATACACAGTCTACATGGTCTCATGTAAGTAACATTAGGCTCTTGCCACATGTAATAATCATGTGTATCATAAATAATTTGTCACAGAAACTTGTGTGGGCTGCTATGAAAAAATAAAGAAATCATGTTCTCTTTTTATGGAACAGAATGGCAAGAGGATGAAAAATGTATACACATATAATTTAAAATAGTCTGGGAAATCCTCAGCCCATTATTGAAGATAACATTTTTTCCCCCCAATTTATTTTTACATGAAATTTATACAGCATTTTTCATGTTTAAATCTATTAATGATCAAGAATTAAGATTTCTTAGGTGCAAGTCAAATCTGAATGAAGAAAACATTGCTCTGAAAAACAACGATATATTTTTGTTTTGGTTTATAGCCATTTATCTAAGAGGTCCAGGCAAAACCAAGAAAAGCCCCACAAAAACTAGCAGGAACAATAAAAACGTTTGTCAAATATTATGCCTTTCCACTTCTTTCACACAATTTCTACTATTGCTCTGACCATGACAGATTATAGGACTAATAACCAGATTCTTACTTCCAATGTTTCCTCTGCTGAACTTGCCTGCTATTTTTGTAATGAAAAACATGAACATAAAGTATGTTTCAGGTTGTCTCCACATATAGTTGTAATAATTTTGGCTAAACCATTTATACAGTGCAGGAACTCAAAAGACTGAAAAGAAGCAGCAGTCTGATGAATTCAGTCGGTCAGAGACAGAGGAGCCGGAATTACATTATATTACATATAAGTGAAGGTCTATCTAAAAATAATCTTAGAGCAGGTGACAACTTATTCTACCATCAATATTATAAATAATTTATTGATAATCTTCCCATTAAGTAGACAAATTTACCTGTATAAGAGCTGGAATAACCATCTGCACTGTCTTGTTAATTACTTGGAAAGTGTAGGTATCATCCAGACGCAAGACATTTGCTCCCATGAATGTAAAAATGGGCATAATGTTATGAAGAACTTTATCCTGAAAAAGAACTGGTGAAATCAGTTTCTGCTGCTGTGCTTATTATATTTCAAGGCATTTCTCATTCCCACAAAGGACACTAGATTCTTATTAAAAAACCCCAAAAACTCAAAAGAGAATCATGAGTATCTTTCAAAATCTCCCTAAATGAGTTTTAAATGTATACTGTCCCTTAATGCTACTTACTGTGTGATTGGTAGAGCTCTAAATATTATTTAAAAACCAAGACACATATCTAAGCAAGTAACTAAAGAGTGGAAATTGAGAGCTTAGTGTGATGAAACACTTTGTATCCTTCCACTCTTCGCCAGGTGAATACAAATAAAACCAGCTATGAGGAGATTTGCAGAAACACCAATGTGGCTGTGGCACAGATTCCACTGATTTTCCCTCCCACCCTTTTTGTATCTGTAAAACATCTGCAATGTCTATGATCATACAGTGTAAACCAACCATGCTCACTTCAATTTTTGGCTTTTTGGGGGCCTCAACTGTAATCACAGTAAACAGTTTTAAGAAGGCTGGATTAGAGGTATCACCTAGCTCAAAAGTTAATTACCTAGATTTTGCCAGAACTTAGAGCAATAAATTATGAGCACATTTTAAATTCAGTTTTAGTGAATGGGAAAGTGTTTTAGATTTTAAAAGCGAGATGAGATGGATTCAAAATGTTACCTTTTATTCTGACCTTGAAAATCCTATAAGCCCTAATATTAATGTAAAATAAATGCTTGGTTCTATAGCAGGTGATGGCAGTAAGATACAGACAAAAACGCCATGCAATAAAACCACAAAATCCTCCAAAAATGTTTCAAAAACTTTACAGCTTTGTCTTTGGGAAAAAATTCTACCTTTCCAAATGTGTGGAGAAAATAACGAGTTGAATATATAAACTGAGTTTGATACACCTGGACACATTTTGCTGTTTTATAGTTTCAAAGTGAAAGAATCTTACTTAGGACAGTGTACAGTCAAATTTGAATCCATACAAGAAAAGGCCTGTTTCTTGGCCAATTAAAATCAGAACAACCCAGTTTTATCATCAACTACAACTATATTTTTCAGTGCTGTATGACATAGAAACTTGTAAGAATGCATGTCCTATCAAGCCAGGTGTTTTCCCTCTTTTTATAAAAAAGCAAGAGAAAGAAGAAACAAGGCATGACAACTGCAACCACAGTAGGAAGGTGAGGCAAGGGCTGTTGTTAGAAGCTCCTTCCATTTCTAGTGTGCTCCTCTGCGAGCCATAAATGGCTGGTGACCAAAGCATCACAACAGAAGTTTGTTTTCAACTAAAATGGAAGTCCTAAAAGAGCAGGGAACCTGTATATTTTGCCTTTCTCCTTTCAGGAAGCTTGTCCCCATAGACAGATCTCTATGTTCTTCAGTCCACCCAATATTTGGAAACCAAAGAGAAGAGCCGACACACAAATTCCAGGTGTCACTTACAGGAAACATTCCAGCAACAGCACCAAGGAGCAGCAGAGCATGGTGGTGTGTCTGGGGCATTTTAGAAATCCTGATGCACTGAACTATCAATTCCACGTTGAATTTTTCTTTGTCCAGGATACCTGCAGACAAAAATATTCATTGATTAACACTTTAATGGTCAGCCATGTAGGAATAAACAGTATACTCAAGCACTGGTTTCAATTTGCAAACCATACCTAATGGATCTACAAAAAATTATCAGGAAGGCAAACTTCTATGTCCTTATAGAGGAATCTCTCTCCCCTCAACAATACAGTGTAGAAAAAGAAGAGTTAGAGACCATGGTTTTAATGCTGTCCTGGTGAAAGAATTACCAAGAAATGAGTCTGGTGATTTTTACCTGCTGTGACCTTGCTACCATCTGATGACAATTTCTGACAGATGTTTAACAGGCAGCTGAGGATCAGCTGCTTTGTATATTCCATATTTTCTTCCTCTGATGCCATGGGTTCCAAACACCTAAACATTCAGGAAAGAAAACAGAGACAGAAAAGAAGTGACCAAGCTGCATATTAAGATACAAATAAGAAACTGCAATTTTAATTCCACATAAGTTCTAAACTGAGAAGTCTAAAAAGTCTTTGCCAGAAAGTTTTTTTTTTTGTTTTCAATTGCATCAACTGGTCTAATAAAAGACAATGATCAAAGCACTGTCAAAAACTTAAGTATAACCTGAATTGTAATTGCCAGTCTATGTACAAGCAAATCATAAGGAAAGAAAGAAAAACACCCAATCTATATGTAAACCTTCCTGAGTGCCAGGAGATAGGGCTGGCAGGAAAAACAATAGTTTCCTTAGGTTGCACTGGACTAAGACTGTTCCACAATGTGTTCGGGAGGAACTTCAAAGCTCAGAGAATTATAATAGCTCTGCTGAAGACACGAGTCCTGCCAATTATCCCAGTTTTAGGACAGATGTCGTCCTTCTTGGCAATCCCAAGCCCTCTGCCCGAGGAACAAAGTTTTCACACAGGAGGCTATGCCCACACAGGGCCCTGTTGTGGGGGCACCATTACCTGCTCAGCAGGTTAAAAAGTGCAGGTACCAACGCCTGCGGACGCCGAAGCTTCTTCTTATGCTGCAGTAATTCCAGAATAAGCATGACCCTCTGCCAGCTGAAGTGGCTTGTTTCTGGTGCCAATTCTGCATCTTGAGGCTTTCTAAAAAGACAAGACAAACAATCAGGGATCTGCAAAGGAAATGCTACAGTACTTCAGGAAGCACACATACACACACGTAAGTAAAAAAAGACAAGTTTTCTTTCACATAATAATGTACGTCCTTTACTGCTGCTCCTGGGAGAGGAGGCAATGTGTGGGCTTTTGATTGAAGCAGCAACACATTTTAAATAAATGACAAAAATAATTCAGACTAATTCAATCTAATAGGTGATGATTATTCAGAATGGTCAAGTGAAGGAAAATTAGAACAGCTATTCCAGGTGAAACTAGGAAAATCAACTCAATATCCTGTTTCAATATGGCTGAAAGAATGTTTAAAGAGAGTAAGTACAGTGAACAAAACAGTTCCCTCCTGCTGAGAATGGAGAGAAGAAACATAACAAAGATCTAAAAATTAGTGATTATATTACCATCTTAATGGAAACAAAGTACCATTTTTCAGCCAATTAAGAAGAACATTTTGATGAGCAGCTGTAAATTTCAGTCAAGTTAATGTAATCTGGCCATGCATCTATATTTAAAACCAACTTTACTATTAACAAAAATTAATCTTGTTCAACTATGTCAAGGTTCTATAAAAGCAAATGTCAACATTAAATATACTGGATTTTTAAAAAAAAATTTTGACTGTACTTCCATCAATTCTCAAACAGCAATATGATATGATTTTCTCTCTGCCAAAAGTAACTTGGGGTTATTTTACTGTGCAGAGGAAAAGAAGAAATAGTTGCTTGCACTTTCAGTACAAACTACGCAATATATTAAGACAAGTGGAGTTTTCAAACTGCACACATAATACTTGTGGATTTTCTAGTTATTTTACCTCTGTTGCAGCATTTTCTGCCTTCTAGTTTGTTGAACAGTGGCCAGACCTTTGGTTTTCTCAGGAGGCTCCAGTTCTCTGACAATCTGCTCAGCACACACTGTAATCTGAAACAAAACCATAATAATGCAAGCAACAATGAACAAATTGTCACATCACATATCTGTGCCTTGACTTTTTAAAAAACACATCCTTTCATGCACGAGTATATAATCCATATATTCAATTCATATCCCAGAAAATGAAAATCAGTGCAGCAGGAAGAAGTGACTTCTGCTGAATTCATTCACTTAGTGGAGTAAATGACTGATAGGTGGCTTTTAAAAAAATACTTTCTAAAAGCAGTCATTTAACAAACTTTTCATGCCATTAACACTATTCTGTTAATTGAAAAATAGCTTCCAATTCCTTTCCTGCTATAAATGATATAAACAATGAGTATTACTGAATGTAGATGACACAAAATCACACTGCAACAGGTCTGAACATGTTTCTGTGTTCTGGAACTTACCCCTTTAAACACACTGCTGATTGTCTGGGCACAAAGTGGGTTCTTACAGTTTAAGAGTAAATCAAACAACACTTTAAGCAGCTTCTGTTGCACCATCCCATCCGACACAGCTGCAAAGAAAGGCTTAGTAATCTACAAAAGGGAAGAGAAAAAAAGGATGCAGAGAGGCTTAGTTTAGCGAGTAACAAGATCGTGAGGTGTAGAATTAAGATATGTTGGATTCTGTATGACACACCCCATCACCCACATGTGCTAGTATTGCAAAAATTTGCATATTAACTATGTATTTGTATATATCCAGGAATCCTTGGATGTAAATTACATATATGTGAAATATCCAACAGACAAACTAATTCCTGAAATTTTTCACACAACTTGCCTGGTGTGGGGAACAAACTTGCTGTTGTCAGCCTTTGGGAAGTATATGCCAAGCCTTGGCTAATATAGGCCTGAATTTGTAGCCTCCTTCGAATGAAGCTATTTCTCACCTACTGTATTTTGTTGACAATTTTTCCTCAGATGAAAAACATTAAGTAGAGCTCTTGCCTGACTGACAAAAACCAAAAATCTGTGGAACAGCAGTATCCGTAATGATACAGGTATTTGTCTGCATGCAAATACAATAATATTTCTTTTTTGTGCTTGTCAAAATGCAAAAAATAGAGCAAGCAGCAATTTCTCCTTCTAGCAATTTTAAGACTTGAAGTTTTGTAGGCCTGTTCAGATGTTTCAAAGACACTACGGAGATGTTCAAAACTTGTACTAAAAGAAAAACAGGTCAAAACCTATGGACTCCATACAGAAAGAGCTCTAGTAAATCCAATCCCAAATACTCCTAGCTGCTTTAAACATTAAAATAAATAAAAGATCTTTCATAAAGCCATACCTGCCCAAGTGCTGTGATCTGAAATGGTGGAATTTCTTCATATATTTTCTTGGAAGCATGCAGACTTTTGATAAATAAATCCAGACTCTGCTGATTCTTGCACAGAAGGGCTGCTGAATGTTCATTGAACTTTCCAAGGATTAGATGCAGGAAAATAACTTCATCTTTCAACATTGCCTCAGGTTTCTTAAAGAGCTTCTCTAGCAAATGGTCTAGTGCAGGCAAGAGGCGAGAGAGAACCATCTGCAGAGGGAATTTGTAATAGAAGTTTTTATCCACTCTCAATTCAACAACGTTCTAGTAGCACAGCTGCATTTTACTGCAGCACTCCCTCTCTAGTAACACTGTTTAAGGCAACAGCCTTTCAAGAGGAGAAACACAAGATGTAAAGTGAGATTACCCCAAGTACCTGCTCATCTGCTCCTTACCTATTCTCCTTTGCAGAGCAGTATTTCATATTTTTAAAGCACAAAAACAAGGTAATTTTCCCACTGATTTATGGCTGCTGTTTTCCACAAAACCGAAATGTGAGGCAAAACCACTCACCCCTCTATGAAGTTCACAATCCTTTCAAAAGACATACAACTGAACAGAACATAAAAGTTCTAATTTAATTCATTCTTGGAACTTTGAAGTAATGCATTTTCCAGCACTTAGAGAATTCTGAATATGTTAGGTAAGAGTAGGTTAATATACATAAATAAATCTCATAGTACTACTTAATATCTTGCAATTCTGTACAGCAAACTCGATGTTCACTGACAGCTGAAACTCTATGTTTACTGTATTACAACCAAGCAATACATTTCTTCTGTAAGAATCTCTTCTGAAACAGTCTTTTAGTAATATCAAGGGAGTTTCCTTAAAAATTCCATGCAAAATTCTGTGGCCATTACATTCCTGGAAGGAGCATGCAAATGTTTTATGTTTCATTAAATCATACTCTGCAGCTTTACTGCATATTATTAAAGGTGTCAACTTAATGTCTAACAACCTAACATATTGTGAAGTTCTTTAACAGCATTATTATTAAATGTAATTTGATTTCAGCATTTCACTCAAGTGCAGAACCTATAAAAAACTCAAAAGGCAGCACTTACTTCACCATGAACTTTATGAAGAATTTTCATTAAGTTTCTTGCAATATATGATGGGAAAATAGGGCTCTGTACACAATCAAGTATGTTTTCCAAAGCTTCCAACAATTTTTTCCTCTGGGATTTCTGTTTTGGTTGTGTCTCAAGCTCTTCAAATAGAGTTTCCATAATCTAGTTCAGTAACAAAGTGAAAATTAAGTTCTTTTCCTGCAATAAAAATGCCTTAATGCCTTAAAACAATGTTTATTTGATGCTTTCGTAACAATGCAATCTAGATATAAGCAGAGCTCTTCATCTGAAGTAAACCACAGTCCTAGATTCTGATAATCTCTTAGATTCTCAGCTCTCTGCATGTAATAAGTTAATGTTTTTATAGTTCCTAAAAAAAACTGTAAGTCAGTCTACTACAGAATACAAAGACAACTTTCCTGGTTAACTTCATTTCTTTTCTAAAACAGCAGCAGATAAAACTTGTATTCATGTACACCTTAGTAAGAAAAATACCTCTGTTATGTATGTAGGGTCAGATACAATTTCTTCTGTCTTTTGCTCCAAATGCTGAAGGACAGGATGAAATAGAGACTCCTTTATTCCTCTCAAGGAATGGAGGCAGCTGAGAGCAGCCCTTCGAACTTCACTCACTGGACTACCCAAGTTAATTAGCAAAGATATCACCACTGCAAAAAGAATGAGGGAAGGAAGAAGAACAGAGTAAAGTGAGTGGTGAAAATTTTACTGTAGCTGTTCCTGAAGAGGCATCAACATGACTTTGAAATTAAAAAGTCATCTCTTTTCACTGTAAACCCCTAGGGTATACAAAACCAACACAAGTCTCACAGATTCATGACTCTGAACTTCATCACAGTCTCTGTATTCATGTTGAAGCTCAGAGTTCATATATTGCTACTGACTGTCGCAACCTTATGCTGCAGAGACAGTAAGGTCCTGTAGCTCACTGTTTTAGCACAGACTGTGCTCCTTTAACACTTTTAAAATTTAAAAAGAAGTGGCTTCACTTACGTCAAGCTTGGACTGGTAACTGCAACAGTGAATCAGCAAGAGAGCTGTCTCAGCCTAGTGCAGCTGAACATTAATAACTACAGATACCCTTCATGGTATAAAATACAGTAAAATTGCACAAAATAAAAAAGTACGGCGATTAAGTTCTAAGATGATAGATAGATAGATACACAGACAGATATAGATAGATGGATGGATAAATACTGTTTTATTTTACCTGGAGATGATGGTGATAGTAGGTGTTTCTTTTTCTGGTTTGTTTGTGATTCAAGCAGTGCATAGCCAATATACAGGGCCTGAGTCTGTAGCATCGCACTGACTTCATAGTTCAGAGGATTTGAAAGGTTATAACTGTAAGTCCATAAAATGGAAAGGAATTTGAAGAGAACCTCTGTATCTTTTAAATGTACCTTAAATTTAACACAATGAAAAAGGGAAAAAAAAGAGAAAAGCACTTGTTTAATTTATTTGGCAAACTACTACTGAAAACATCTGATAAACCATCCATTTCAAAGGAGTACACTGAATGTCTCAGAAAAACAGAGAACAGTATCTTTTGGGAAAAAAAAGTTAAGTAAATGTTGCATGTATATACAAGTTCAGACATTATTTATATATGCATGTGAGAAACCATGAGATGATGTAATAACGAAACACAAAATTTCTCCTAAAAGTTTTCCTTTCAGTTTTTGTATTTAAACAGAACAATAATAAATTTTACAGAGCAGCCCTTTGTCTTGCTACCAGGTAGAACCAAAGTTTTAACTCAAACTTCAGGCTCTTGATCTTGTCCTGCAAATTAGTGCTATGTTTTCACCTTTGCCTCAACTGGCAAATTTGTGGGTTTTTTTAACTATAGTTTTCCATTATTGTATTTAATTAGAGTTAAGTAACATAGCTGAAGCTTACACTTCCATCTCCTCACAGTACTTGAATGCCATAAGCAGTGTTGCATGACCTGCTCACCATTTTTCTCAGTTTTCCTTAAAATTAATATATCTGTGTAGTAGTTGATGACTCATAATTCAGAGCAACAAATGCAAAAATAATACCTTGAGTAAGAGATTCATCAATGCTCTGTACTGAACAGCATTGCCCTCCTCACTAGCTCCACTGACAAGCAGGTCAAACAGCCCCAAAAGGAGGTGTAGGTAGTCTTGGCTATCTTGATTCAGAGATTCAGGATTCCACCAAGATTCCTCTAAAAAATACAGGTTATAATTTAGACACAATGGATGCATAGGAAAGTCCTCAGGAACCATGAGAAAAACAGACATCTCTGGTTAAAAGAAACAATACATTTTGTTGATTTCATGTTCACAAGTAAGTAATCTTTACAGACCTCAATAACAAAGGAGGTTAAGGAATCAACATTTCCTTGTTTCCAACAACTTCCAATGGGAAAAAAAAATTAACTTTCCTTCCTTCATGTAAGAGACAGTCAAAATCTTAACACCTACCTTTTGAAAAGGAGAGAGGAGGTTTTAGGCCATTAATGAAGTTTTTCAATAAGAACAAGAACATAGCTGACTCCTCTGCATGAACAGCCTCATCACTATTGACCTTTTCTATATATGCACTTAACAAGTCCTTAGGCACCAAAGTTTCCTCTACTGTTTCAACAGACCAATTTAGGGGATTTTCCTGTGAATGAAAATTGATTTAATCGTATTCAGTCATGATTCCATGCAACAGAAACCAGAAATTAAGCAGCAAAATTCAGTAACATTTCATTTCCAACCTCCAAAGAGGCATCCTTATGGAGTGAATTACATTTCTGATTTTACACCGAAATTTGCATCTGCAGTTTTAAAACCTACGTCAGCTCTTTCTACCAAAATTACAGTGTACATAAATGAGGCAACAGAAGAATAAAATACCGGTCTCTCTAAAATATCTCTTCAAAGGGATTGGGAGTTGCAGTGTTTTTGGACATTCAGTTTAACACTTCATCTAGTTTTGTTCTGGAAAAACTATCCATATCTTTCAAATATTTGCATGTACAAAAAATCATTAATGGAATAACCTGAGGTCAGAATAAATAATAACCATGTGGCACTATATATGTGTGTGAGGGGATGTACACACAGAAACATAGCCCTGCTCACATGGGTTTCTTACACACAGAAAAAACCAAGAGCTGTTTCCAACAAAATAAGTCAAGAAAATCCCAATGGAAACACATATAAAATTAAGAAGAAAGAGGTAGCAGAAAGATATAAAAATGCTCTTTCTGAACGTTGTTCCTAGGCCTGTGACAGCTTCTCCTTCCGTCTCCATCTTAACCCCCAACAAGTGCCAGTACAACTGCTTATGGAGCTGCACAATAAATCAAAATCCAGCAAATTCAGAAGCAACACTTTTAATATTGTTGCAAGGACTTGCTTGAGGCTACAATTCATAGCAACAGGTGTTCCAGCTCTGGGACCATTTTCATGGTGCTGCTCTGGAACAGCTCTTCACATAATCTCTTTTTTCATATCCAACTGCATTTCCTTCTTTCCCCTACTGAATGAGCCAGAAAGCTTTGACTCAATGACTAGCACCCCCAATACTCCCAAGCCAGACAATAGCACCACATGACACTACATGACACCACAGAGCAACTGGCAGAAACACACCAAACTTTGTGCACCAAACCATTGAATTGGTGGGATGCTAGCCTAAAGCTCTACAGTTATTAATTTAATGTAGACTCACAAGAGTGGTAAAATACTAGAGTAATTCTTAATGGCACTACTGCCAAGAGTGTGGTTTTGCTCTGGAAAGAAATGAAGGCAAAATTTTCAGTCCTTCTCCAAGTTTCTGAACCTGGCTTTCAATAAAAACAATTTAAAAACCCTTCTCAATATTGTTTTCAACACAAAAAAAAAGCCCTCTCCACACTGTTTACATCTTACCTCTGCAGGTTCACAAGTTCTGAGATTTTTAATTTTTTTATGCAAGAAGCGGAAGACTCTGATAGCCACCGGAAAATAATCCTCCTTCATTTGTGTGCTACAGCAGCACTGAACAAGCACTGAACCAATTATATGAGCAGTTACTTTCTGTCTCACACTGTCAGATTCTGTTTCGGCAACGAGTATCAGGTCATCAACCTTAGAAAAAGGAGTGGAGGGAAAACAACAACAAAAAGTTACTACGACAGTGGGACTTCACTATGACTTTATACCATTTTTCATTTACATGTTCAATTTAATACTGTTTACCTTCTATCATAGGTAACAAGTTACTGTCTGCTGTGATGGTACTCTTTGAAACCTGGGAATGCACAAACATCAGCTTCTTCGAACTACCCACAGGTACACTTGTTTATTCTCTGTGATTTTTTTTTTCAGGAAATGAAACATTCCTTGAATTTAGTTACAGTAATCATTTATCCAAATGACTATCCAAGCATCACTTCTTTTCATTATGCTAAGGAAGAAATCTGTTTTATCTGGATCATACTGTGGTTTGTTTCATATATATTGATATATATATGCGTGTGTGTATATATTTGCCTAGCAGCTTGATGATAGCATACTAGAGCTAAGAGCAGCATGCAAAGTTCTTCTATATCACATCTATTTGATTACAGTCACCACCTGAAAAGTAAAACTTCCTTAAGGTAATATGGTACACATACCATTTGCAATAATGAAGAAGGGTCCCCTGAAGTCAAGTTTCCAGAAAGTAGTACAATAATTTTCTCATTGGCCACTCCAATCAACTCAGCAGACTTGGTAGATTTAATTGCTTCTTCAAGAGCTACTCCAAAGGAAAAAAAATCAGATAATCTTGATATAAAAATCACATATTAACACACTGGTGGCTCAATAATATTTAGACTCAGTCTGAAACATACTAAACGATTTCTACCTCTTTTCAAAAAGTTTTTTTGAGAAATCCATTCACAGTTACAGCATGATAGCCTGTTAGTGACAGCCAGTCTCCTTCAATATGTGTTTAGGTTCAGTAAGGATGAGGTCCTAAATTGTCACAATTTTTCTCTTATCAAATTAGTTACAATAAATGCTTTACCTTCTGGCCAGCCTTTCAGTAAAGGGTGTAAGGAGCAGAGATCAGACTCTGACAGACAAACAGCCATTTTCCAGTCTGAAGATTTTGAATTTGCATTAGTGATCATCATAAAAGGTAACAACTGCATTACTACTTCATCCAGCAGTTCTTTCTTCTCTTTCAAAATCTCCTCTTCGACTAAAATTTTTATTGCTCGTTCCAAAACCTTGTACCTAAAAGAGAACAAATCATGTTGAAAGTACATTACTCAATCACACCAGCAACATTTCTTTGATTTGTTCTCTATTCTCCATGGTGATTTTCTGTATCTGAATAGCAGCAAGAAAAGATAAGGAATTAATGGGAAATGGTATGCAAATAATTGAACATCTCTCCTGTAACTCAGCATAGAAATAGCATAACAAAAAACATTTGCAGAGAAACACAGTTTTTAAAGTATTCTTTATAGTTATTTTTAAAGAAATTATTTTATACAGAAAGAATGTAGACTGAAAAAAAAAGCACAAACATACCACTTTCCATCCTTTGAAAGATCAGCTTTCTGGAAAATGTTCACAAGAGTTGATACTATTACTTCTGGATTGACTTGTTTCCTGAAAGTCTGAACAGTAATCAAGAAAGCTAAATGAAAATACAGTAATATACAAAACAGTTTACCACATCATAATGGAAAATTCATCTGCTATACCAAGTGGAAACAGAGATCAAACATGACTAACTGCATTCATACTGATGTTCATGTAATGAAAATATTATTAAAAGAAGTTATAAGGCTGCCCAGTATGCTCTGTTGATATGCTGAAGTATAGAGAATTTATTGAACGTGGAAACATTTGGTAAAATTGATAAACGATACACAAACCACTTTATAATTAATTAAGAACTGCTTTTACTTTACATTGCATCTGGGTTACAAAAATATAAGGCACATTAACAAAAGACACTGAAGTTTAAAGGAGCACTCACATGCTTCTGTTCCTATTTGTTGGTGATCGAGAATGAATGAACACACAAGACCAATTCCACTACTGCTAATAATATTCTCCACTACTACTAGCAGAAGCCATAAAGACAGACTGTTACTCCAGCTGGAAACAATCAGTACAATGCATACCAGAGTCCTATCCAGTAAACCTGAGCTGGAGCTCAGGACTTTGCCACTATCAACTGACCAAATGACTCGCATATGGAAAAACTCAACTCTCACTAGAGTAATGTCTTGTGACTGCACCACTTTCCATCCAAAAGACAGATAGTGTGGCTTGCCTTTTTACAGAAAACTGTGCAGAATAAGTAGGAAGCACACCTCAAATAGTAATCAAAGTTTTAAGTATGCTTCAGTAGCTACATTTTTAAAAAAAACAGTTTAACAGCCAACACTTTGGGAAGGATCAGCTAGCAGAGATTTAGGGGGAATTTGTGAGATGGCAAACAACACAAACCTCCTAATTTTGTGCTGCTTTATCCTGTTAAAGGATAGAAGTCATACATCAATGACACAAGGAAAAGAAGGACAACTACACAGAATACATTCAAGACACACATACATTCAAGACCAGGTAAAATCTCGCATACCAAAAGACACACACTTACCTCCAAAGAACTGAGAGCAGACATCACAACATCTTTGTTGTCATCCTTGAGCCGACCAAAAATCGCTTCTTCTATGAAAGCCTGATCAAAGCCTTCCTGAAAAAATAAAGGAAAACAGAGTCAAAGGGAAAAAGAATCATTTGTCAGTAGAACGGTTTACAGGCTTTTAATAAAATATCTGAATTCTGGTGTAAGAGAAGTGGTAATATCATCTAAATTAAATCTCACAGGCAGATAACAAAAGAAAGAAAACTAGAAAGACTCATTAACTTGGGTTTTATGAGAATGCAAGCAGCTTAATGAACAAGAATATGCAGACTCCAGAATATGGGAAAATGGTGACAGAACCCTACTGAAAACATTATGAAAAGCAGTAAGGATGACACAGGCACAGTTTAACATACCACCCATCTTCATCTCGTAAGTCTGGCAAACAGCTTTTTGAAGACATTCTATGTTAAGTCAGTTCTGTAAGTGAGAGATTCAGACACAAACCTTTGAAGTTTCAATAACATCTTTCAAATGCTGAAGAGCCAGGACCCGCACAGCAGGCTGAGGATGATTCAAACTAAGCAAAAGGGAGGTATCAGAGTCTTCCAGAAACTGAAATACAAATTTCACAGTGACCCCACTGCGTGTTAAAAATACTTCAAATATACATAAGGATAAAGCAATTTTTTGTACCAGAAGAAAACCTGCATAATCCAGACTTAAAAAGTTAAATTACAGTACAATGATGCCGCATAACTGTTTTAAATTTGGTCTTCTTCACTATTGCAGACAGTTTTTGGAAGATAGCTTGAAAAGTACAGTAAGCCACAGACACCACTATGTCCTAGAAAAGCATTACACTTATCTAAGGATTCTGAGAAAGCTCTAGTGACAATGTCAGTGTGACAGAGCACAGACAGAAACTGTTAAAAAGGCATCCCTGCTAGTCCAATTGTGTGCACTTATCTCAGGAACCTTAAAAGCTGGAAGAGAGTCATATGCCTTAGTTCTGCATGCCTTGGTTTTCTGTTAATCCACTTGTTACTCAGACACAGAATCTGTGCCTTTGTTAAATCAGTACAGAAATACAAGAAGCGCTTCTTTATGCAGTTTGTCATATTTTCCTAAGTGCTTTCAGTCTTTCAATCATTGCAAACAACAGCCATAATACTAACCATCTCTTACAATAAATTCCTTGGCCAGATCTGTTGCAGTAATGGTTATTCTGTGTTAGGCTGAATTTCAATTGCTCTTCAGAAATGGCACAGGAAGAACTCTGTGGTCACTCTACTCTTCCATGTTACTGACTGTAAACATTCATAAGATCAGTGCAAGAAAAAGGACAAAGCCATCGTCTCTCAACAGTGATAAAGTTGTTTGTCAGCTTTCCCAAAACCGATACGTCTGACACTGACAACATCCTTAAGTAAGATGAGGCCTTGCTGGGCACTACTGTGTTGTCCCTACTGACCACTACAGTATATGTAGTGGCCACGTTTCTAAGGAAAAAAATTATTGGTAGCAATTGGAGCAGGCGGAATTGTATAAATTTTAACCACAGAAAAAAACTCACACCCATGACTGCTTATGATAAACACAAAAGATCTGATAGCTTTTATGCTACCACAGTTTTAACAAAGTTTGTTTCAGAAATATTTTATCAAGCTGGGGACTTCTTTTGGTTTGGGCTTTTTTTTGGTGGGAATGGTAGGCATTTTGTTTATAAGGAGGAATAGAGAGCAGAACTCTGTCAAAAATCAGCCTTCTAACAGTATAACCAGATAAGAACTAGGACCACAATCTGAGCTTCTACCTACCTTGTACTTGCCACAGCTTAATGAAAGTGAAATAAATTGATGAAAAAGATTTTGGTCAGCCTCATCTGTGCAGTCTTCCAGGTACTTCTCCAACACAGAGTCTAAGGCTTTAGGATACCTGCCAAAAGACAAAACCATCAATATTTTCTACAAGATATTGTAGACAAACACGTAATTACAAGAGAAATACTGGGAAAACCAAGGAAACTGAATGCACATGCATTCATCTGAACCAGATACTTTAAGCGGCTTTGCAAAGGCAATGAACCATTATGTCTTAACACAGATGAATGATATGCAGACCACTAGGACAAATAATGAGCAAAAAGGTCACACTACAAAGTAAAGAGCTGTACAAATCCAGTAGGTCTTTGTTCATGTACCGCAGTGATAATAAAATACGGACGGACAGATCAGTAAAACAAAATCTGAACAGAGACTAGGAGTCAGTTATTTATTTTTTATCTATTTCGTCAAGACTATTGTGCTTACTACACCCAATAAGCCAAGATCATAGCTGACATCACCACTCTACAGACTGTGCATCTGTCACAGAAAAATGGAACTTACTTTTTCTCGAGAAGTCTGATAAGAGGAAGAATCTTTTGATTGAGTGCAGCCATTTTGGTGGGATTAGATTCAATCTCTGTACCACAGGAGATAAACTCTTCAAGAAACTTGCTAAAATCACAAACAAAAGGAAAAGTCACCATGTTTTGGATAGTACTGTTTTCATTACTGTTATAAAGCACAGTGGTTAACAGGTTAGGATTAACATACATTATTTAGTGCAAGAACAGATTTGTTCCTAGCCTGAAGTTTTGCTCTGTCCCACAATTACTCCCACAAATGCTAAAAGAATGGCTCTTCTGGGTTACCGAATATTTAAATTTCAAAATCCACATCTGGACTTAACTTATGAACTCAGAAAAACATGCTCATATAATGCTAATGCCATTGTCAGGAATTATTCATTATTAAACCAGAAGTGACTGCAGTACTGCGTAAGAAAAAGAACTGAATCAACTCACGAAGCCAAGAGGCAATCCAAATCCTTTTCCAGTGGTATAGTCTCAAGAATAGCTTGAAGATGCTTGATGTAAATGTCATTTTCTGTCTCCTCGGATTCTTCTTGCTCCTCTAAGGACAATCATAAAAGATGAACAGTAGTTTGAGAGCAGTCCCTTCATACTGATTAAAGCTAACAGCTTGTACAGGCATCATCCCCTGGTGAACCAAGCACACAACCTGGAAGACCACAATGCTCATTGATTAGTAGCACTAACTCTCTGTGATCCATTAGCAGTGCTTTATACCAATGTTGTTAAAATGTCAGAAGCCTGAATTGCTGCCAATAAATTCAAGCACGCTTTGGAATGTTCCAGACCTGCTGCTAAAGGCTGTACCAGCAACTCCCTACAGCATTCCTTGCTGTGAATCTGGACCTTTTTAACAAAAGAGCTTTCCCAGTCATGATTCAGCAGCTACAAGGCCACAATGCAAATAGACTCACCAGCGCAGACAAAGGCTATGACTGCATGTCAGTCAGCCTTGCTGTCCCACACTATTCCCAGGCACATTTAATTCATCAGATCAACACAGCTGTCCCCTAATTAAACCACATATGGAGTACATGCAATCTGCCTAAGAATGATTTCACAGTACTACAGTATGTCTCTAAGAGTCAGAAAAATTTTGAAAAAAAATCCCAAAAAATTGGAAAACAAAAAAACAAACACACAAAACCTCAATCAGGTCTTCACACGTATTGGTGCAGTTTTAATGGAAGAAGCAATTACACAGCTGCAACACTACCTGCAGTTAACCAGAGTTATCTGTCCTTAAGACTGATCCACGTTTTACAAAGAACCTGTGCTAACTTACCTGTATCCTTTTTCACAACAGTGTGAACAAGGTGAGGCAACAGGTAGCAGAGAAGAGGAGAGATATCATAACCTGCTGACAGGCCTTGCAGAAGCGTTATCAGTTCTGGGGTTTTGCACAGGTAATTAAACGGCCTGCACAATGGAACAGGGGGAAAAAAAGAAAAGTATGTATGGCTCATCCGGGTTACAAACAGTTTCAAAACCATGCAGACTTCACAAGGATTCAATTGTCAGTATTAGGTAACAGCCTCATTGTAAAGAAACTCTGAAAAGATTCAAAGGGCTCCACTTACTGACTGTCAGAGGTTTATCAGCATATTTAATATCCAAGAAAAAAAGAGGGTACTGCCCGTCATGTTGAGCACAGCTGCTGCAATGGCACAGTGAACTTACCTACGTTTTTTACAAAGTTGGTAACACAAGAAAAAATACTTGTGTGAATTGCAGGAAGAGATACTCTCACACTGCAAGGAACATTATCTATCCCCTGGTGGCAGCAACAGGGATGAGAAGTAATCGTGTAATAATGGATCCTCAGAGTAGAAGCCATTTTCCTTTCTGCTAACACAAAGTTTCATCTTGTCTTCTTTTACACCCACCTGGCTGGATGCTGCATAATGTATTGAGCATGCCTCTCCTTAGTTCCCCAGCCTTCACTTTCAACCTGTTTTCCTCTACTATGGAGGACAGTGCTCAAGAATCTGGAAGGTAATCACTCTACATATCCCTCATAAGATTTTTCCAGTTGGAACACCAACGCTAACCCCTCTGCCAGCAAGCAAACTCCCTGTAGCACTCCCTCCCACCAACATGTTTAAAAGCACATTAACATCACTAGCCAGTTGTTCCAGGGCAGACGGACGAGAATGCACCCACTGCACGCACCTCCAGGAGAACACCTCACCTGAAGTGAGACCAAAGAAGTGGTGGTGCAGAAGTCCTTACACTTCAGGCATTAAACTACACGAACTCAAAGCCATTCCATTGAAGGGGTAGAACTTTCTTGCACTTTACAGAAAACCTCTTATTTGACAGGGTTTGGTTTTGCACATTGACATAAATCCTTTACTAATAGAAGTAGCAGGAGAAGGACCAAGAGACGACCAACTTGCACCACTGAGAGCCCTTTGCTGTAGTGTGTGTATGCAAATTTTCAAAGTAAGCCAAAGGAACTTTCGAGGCCTTTGAAATTTCAACCAACAAAATTTCTGACAGGGAAGTATCCCTTTAGAAATGAGGATGTAAAAAATTCAAATCATCAAAGTGCAGTTTGGGAATTTAGAAAGTGGGACAACTCAATTCATGCAGACTTACTTTTTCCCAAGTTTATCTCCTTTCTGAGTTTGTAGAAGTAGGTTCAAGCAAGCCAGCCCATCCCTGATTAATGAGGGCACTTTAGATAATGTCTTGCATATCTGTACCATCAAGGAATGCACCAAGGAAGTCTCCACTGTCACTTTTACTGTCATCTGGCAGATTATCATGTATGTTGCAGCTCTGTAATCCTGTACAGAGGATTTCAAGCCCTAGAAAAAGAGATGAAAGTATATTTTTAACACAGAATAACATGAAATAGTATATTAACGTAAAAATAATTTTTATTCTGACATCCATGGAATCAGACTACCTTCTTTTCCATGTGTTAACCTTTAAGAGATCTAAAAACTCAACTTTCAAGAAGAAAAAGCTGTCATGAGGGGTGCACAGATAAAGAAGACACATTTATTAACTGCTGCTCTGCTTGTTAACAAAGCAACAATACTGGAGGAGAGAGAACATCAAAGCAGGCTGTCTACCCTGACTCCATTTCCTCATGGTTTAGCATGATAAATCTCAAAGCAAAAGACATTCTTCAAACTGCGTATCTATTTCTTACAGCTCCATTCCTCAAGCAGAGCAGAAAACAGTCCTTAAAGTGCTCATCTGAGGTGTGAAAAAACATTATTTCCCTTGGACCCTCACCTGCCTGAGGTTCCAAATTAGCCTAAGAGTGGTACAATACATATCCCACAGGATGTCCCTCTTGGATGTTATCTGCAGGTGCACATCTGCAGAACACAGTACACTTCATGACACAGGAGGGAAAACAGAGCTGCACCTACCTTTTGGATGTAAGGGAGCAGCAGAGAGACCATAGTGTCTGTTATCTTCTCTGCAGCTCCAAGAGCTGACACAATGGTCGAAGCATAAAACACAAGAAGAACTCTCAGTTGAGCTGAGTTTCCAGGACACTCTGAAAAGACCTGGATCACAGAAAAAATCAGTTGTTCAGACATCAGTGGAAATGCACATACAGCTTCCCTCAAATCACCAAAATCTAAGAACTCCAGCTTGTAAGCTCCATCCCCTCTTCCAGCAGCAAACCTCGCCAGAGGTTACCGCTCCTCCTCACAGACACGGCAGATGGAAATGGGTGCCAAGGCAGTTAATCAGAATAAGGCAGCCAAAGTCACTTGTGATTTTGGTATACTGACTCAAGACTCAGAGCTGGACAGCCAAGAAGGTAACTGGTATATGTTCAACCCCTCCTGTCCTACCTGTGAATAAACCCTGTTATGTGTGTGCTTTGCTTAGTTGACAGCAGATGCATCCCAGTTCTCTAAATAATTGGAACTGTCTTACCCTTCTGAGATTACAGAACTAGCCCTCTATTTTACATTAGCTGAAAAAACCAAATAAATTTGCTCACCTTCTAACATTCTCAATTTTAAGCTCTCATTAATATTTGAAGATGTGTATTTAAAACACACCAGAGAGACACGGAAATTCAGGGCACAGTTACAAACTAATAGCAGGCCTAAGTTTATGATAGAAATTAAGACAATTAAGTCTTTCGAGGCAACACAGTAACCCAGTAAGTAATACAGTATTGCCAAATTGTTTTGTCATGGCTCATTGGTTCCCAGCCACTTCGTTACAAGAACTTCTGGCAGACTGTCATCTTCACAAATATGATAAAAGAAATCTTCATATTGTTTACTGATAAATGATTCATTGTACTCTTTGATATGTAGTTCAAAATATTAAGAAACAGAGCACTACTATATAAGCATGGGGAAAACAAAGTGACAACAATGTTCTAGAATAAATAAACAACCTTCACAGATTTTGCCACCAGCCTGCAGATGAAATCCATGAAATCCAGGTCTTTGTAGCAGTGTGTAATGACAGTACCCCTTGCCAGTGGGACTCCAGGTTTCTTTACATAGTGAAAAAAAGTAAAATTAGAACACTCAGAGTAAAGTGAAGCACATGAAGTAAAAATTATTATAATCCCTAAATTAGTCCTACCAATCAATTAACACCATTTAAATTGAAATAAGTAATGGAAATCCACACGTTGCTCTGGAATTTATTGCATCTACATTAAGACAGATGATGAAGAGCATTACATTTAACTTATATGCAAATAAAGATAAATTTTAGTAACAGACATGTCTTCCTAGCAATAGCAAATACTTCCACCTTAAAAGCATGCTTTAGCTTAGCCAAAACAAAGAGTAATTACAATGAAATAATATCAATGTTTTAGTATAAACTTCATCTCCAAAGAAAGATAGCAGAAACAACATGTGGGCATCCAGGATCCAATCCTGTAATTAGATCTTTCAGTACAGTTCTATAAGCATATAAACAGGTGGACCATATCCATAAGCCTAGTAAAAGAATCAAGATATTATCAACAAAGTCCCTCAGGCTTTTTCCAACTTGCATCTGTTAAATACTTTACCCTTATTGGATCCATCCAATGCCACTTATGAGTTGGGCTTTTTATATTTAAAAGTTGAATAACTCTCACAAAGAGATTAGTCTCATGATATGGCAGAACACAACCAATCAAACTGTCTTGATTGTAGAGATGAATGTGAAATCTAAGGAAAAGAACATACATATGTAGTTAAAAAGTATCTGGAAGTCAAAAATTAAAAAAGATCCATCCACATTCTTCTCAGCCTGTATATGCTAGAAGAAAGAAACAGTGCTAGCATTTTTTGTCCCTCACTATCAACAATTTTAGATCCCTGTACTACTAAAAATTACTTCAACTTCTTCTGCACAGACTTCAATATTAAACCAAACGTTACAATAATCTAGTATGAAACTCATACTAGTATATTCTCTCAGTATAAGAAAACTGTGATTCAAAGAAGTATGTATCAAGAAAATCACCTTTCATGATAAGTA
This sequence comes from Origma solitaria, assembly GCA_013397895.1. Lineage (NCBI taxonomy): Eukaryota > Metazoa > Chordata > Aves > Passeriformes > Acanthizidae > Origma > Origma solitaria. The sequence continues at coordinate 1,137,403 of VZRL01003992.1, read as the reverse complement.
CTGCACTGTTTGCATTTGGATAAGTTAATTCATATAACTAAATAAAACATCACAAAATACTTGGTTGCTTTTTACTTTGCACCTTCCTACAAAACCTTGAAATAAGAATAGTTAGGGTTCATGGCTCACAGTTAATATTGAAAATTTGCTATTTTACAAAGCACACTTATAAAAGCACAATACATAAATGTCTCTCTATGTCCTCTGTACGATGCCTAGAACTGGGCAACTTTGGTGACAAGGCTGGAGCAGGCAAGGAAGTAATTGCTTTTTACACAGTACCATGACAGGCCAATATTTTCCACAGAAATTTAACAAAAGATGAAAAATCTAACTAAAGAAGAGCATCTGACCCCATAAATACTAAGCCCAAATGGACATTATTAACATTTTAGCCTGAATTTTTAAGAAAGCTAAAGTAAAATTACCCAAAATTTTTCTCATTGGGGAAAAATAAATCTTTCATTTTTAGCCTTATCTACTGACATGTAGGATATTCAGTGGATTACCTCTGAATCAGCCATTCAAGGCACTTCTGAGCTGGTTTAAGCATAAAGTAAGGGGACAAATGAATCAGGAACAATGAAATACTCTTATTCAGCTGCTGATTTACTGCTTTAGTCTGAACACTGCGTTCAAGGCCTTTCGACGTGGAACTAAACAAACTGGACTGGAACTCTTCAAATGAAGGATCAATCCCCATCAGCTCTTCTAAGCCAGTGCATCCTGTGGCGGAGAAAAATAAAAAATGGGAGGAATGCTTTAAATGAAAGAGTGTTGCTCCCCAGTCCTACCCACTTACCTCCACACAGGCATAACCAACTTTTTTGCTATACTGGTATATGTCATCCTCACCAAGCAAACCAAAACAAACTGTAAACAAGCTCAAGACCAAAACTTTAGATATACTTGAAGTATTTCTTAACTGACAAAGAAAACCAATATTAACAACTATCAGCAGAGTGCTCTTGCAGCAGTAAAGGCCAGCAGTATCCTGGGCTGTGCTGTCCCTGAGAGCATGGCCAGCAGGCTGAGGGAGGGGAGATCTACCCCTTCCATTTGTGAGCTGCAGCTGGAGCACTGGGTGCAATTTTGAGCTCATCAGTAGAAGAAAAACATTGCCATATGGATGTGAGTTCAGCAGAGGAATGCTGAGATGGTCTAGGGACTGGAAAACAACATATAAGGAAAAGGAGAAACTGGGTTTGTTCGGCCTCGAGAAGAGAGAGACAAGAGAAAATCTTCCTGCTGTATGCAACTACTTAATAGGATACAGTGTGGGTTATCAAAAACATGGAGCCAGACTGTTCTCAGAGATGCACAGAGGAAGGATGGGAGGACAACAGTTGCAAGCTGAAACATAGGAAACTCAAAGCCAATGGATAGATTTCATTTTTTCTATCAGTGGAGTGATCAATCACTGGATCAGAGGTCCAGTATTGGATCAGAGACCATAAAAACTCCATCCTCAAACTTAGCCAAGCATTTCTAGAGAAACTACTTAAGAAACTAAAAAAATTCTCTGTATAGCATCAAAGATATATATCTACAATCCTGTTACTTAAAATCAATACATGGTATCAATCTGCCTGGTTTCAGAAAACAGCTTTCTTATTCAAGAGTATGACATTCCTGGACAAAATTTTATACAAAAATGGAAAAAGAGAAACAAAAAGAATTTTAAGTGTGCCAACACAACAAAGGCTTCTGCTATTTCACATTATTTGTGGCCATAACGTTACCCAAGAGCAGGGCACCAGCATATTTTCATGAAACACAGAATTCATGGCAGAAGGGACCTTGGGAGCTTTCTAGTCCCAGGCTCTGCCCAAAGCAGGACTAAAAGGGCCCTGAAATCGGACCAGGTTGCTCAGGGCATTATCCAGCCAGGTTTTTCAAGAGTCAGAGTTTTTTTCTCCGGCACAATCTCCCTGGACAATCTTGTTAATTGCTTGACTGCCCTCACAGTGAAAACACTTCTCCTTCTATCCAGTTTGAACTCCTATTCTTTCAGCTTATGCCCACTGTCTCCTGTCTTCCAACCACACATTCCTCTGGACAACCAGGCCCATCTTCTGGAACCTCCTCAAAGGTAGTGGCAGACTCCTATGAGACCCATCCAAAGCCTTCTCTTCTGCAGACTGAATGAGACCAGAGACATTCCTCCCACCAACTTTCCCTTATTGGGCAAATTCTCCAGTCCTTGAGCATCCTGGGGATCCTTGACCCTTCCCCATCACCTTACCCTTAGGTGCCCAAAAATGTGCTCCAAGAGGCACCACTCCGTGGTTTTCCCAAGGACTGAAGTGATGCCGACTAGCCTGCAGTCTCTTGAATTATTCTTTTGGCCTTTTTTGAATACGAGTTTGTCTTTCCTATTTATCTTTCTCCAGCTGGGCTTTTTAAAAAAACAGATTGTTTTTAAAACCACTGGCATCTAAGCAGCCAAACCCACCGATGGCAAAAAATGTGTCCCTGTCAATAGTTGCGGCTTCCTTGCAGGTGAAGAGCAGCGATGCCACCTCGCTGCGGTCCAGGAGGCTGGGATCGGTCTGGGGAAGCGCCAGCCGCTTCAGCTGCTCCGCCAGGGACGTCATGGCTTCGCGCTCCGAGGTAAGGAACCTCCGGAGAAAACTGCGGAGAGAAAACCACAGCAGGCCCACCGATGAAGCTGCCGCATGCAGCCCAGCCGCCTCTCCCGGCCCCTTCCCGGGGGACACGCACACGCGGGGACGGGCCGGGCCCAGCACAGCCGGGAAAGAAAGAGGAGTGCGGCCGGCACTGACGCGTGTCCCGGTCCCGGTTCCGATCCCGGTCCCGATCCCTGTCCCCGCCACCGACCTGGCTCCCGCCGCTCCCCGCCGGGCCACACGTGGGCTGCGCGCGCCGCTCACCCGGAAGCGCTGCTCCTGAGGGTCAGGAAGGGCCCGCCCCGGAGCGTCGGGAAGGGCCCGCCCCAGAGCACCGGGAGGGGCCCGCCCCAGAGCGTCGGGAAGGGCGCGTCCCGGCGGCCGAGAGAGCGGGTCACGGCTCCGGTCCTGGTCCTGGTCCCGGCCGTGCTCCGCCCCGGCAGCGGCCCGGCGGGAAAGGAGCTGGAGGGCCTGGGCGGGAGCTGCTGGGCCTGAGGCAGCAGCGTGTGCAGGGGGCCGTGGCAGCCTGGCCTGTGTCCGGAATAGTGTGGCCAGCAGGGCCAGGGAAGGAATCGTCAGATCCTATGTCCAATTCTGTGCCTTTCCCTACAAGAAAGACACTGAGGTGCTGGAGTGACTCCAGGGAATCGTAACAAAGCTGGTGAAAGGCCTGGAGCACAAGTCCTGTGAGGAGCAGCTGAAGGAGCTGGGGGTGTTTAGCTTGGAGAGAAGGAAGCTCAAAGGGGACGATCTCGCTGTCTACAACCCCCTCTGAAAGGAGGCTGTAGGCTCTCTTCTCCCAGGCAGCCAGGGACAGCACAAGAGGAAATGGCCTCAAATTGTGCCAGTTCAGATTGGATATTTAAAAAAATGGTTTTGCTGGAAAGGTGGTCAGGCATTGGAACGAGCTGCCCAAGGAAGTGATGGAGTTACTATGCCTGGAGTTATTTAGAAGACACGTAGATGTGCCATTTAGGGACAAGGTTTAGTGGTGGACTTGGCAGTACTGGGTTAATGGTTGGACACAATGATCTTAGAGGTCTTTTCCAACACAAATGATTCTGTGATTCTGCTGAATATGTGCCACCTCCAGGAATGGCCATGCCTGCACGTGGCTGGTCTCCATGAGGGATGTGGCTCTTGTGGCCATCGTGGATAGATTCACACATCCAGGCAGATGCCTCGCGGGGCAGTGTCCCTGGGGAGGCATCCTGCAGGTGTGGGGCAGGGGCCAGCCTGCCTGCACTGAGGTGGCAGCCAGTCCAGGCACCAGCTGGGGTGTGAAGGCAGCAGCAATGAAGAGATGGAGACTCGTCTGTGAGGTGTCTGTGGCAAGGCTGCTGCTGGCTTTGTGGTGAGCCCAGCAAGGCAACAACCTGGGCTGGGGGTGGGAATCCACCGAACATGGTTAGCATCTCCTCATAGAGAAGAAATAGAACAACTAGAGGTGTTCTACTTTAGGATTTTTCCCTATCTGGAGTGAGTGATGTTAGGGGAAGTGCAGAACTCCCATGAGCAGAAGGTATTGAAAGTTACAGTACTGTGTGTGGACTAGATCCCAGCTACAGAACCAGAGAGTGATGTAGACTGGAAGAATCCTCTAAAAGCCATCTGATCCAGCCCCAGAGCAGGGCCAGCTTAGAGCAATTTGCTCATAGTTTGCCCAGTTGTGTTTGGAATATCTCCAAGGCTGGAAATTCCATGGCTTCACTGAGCCTCTCATCTGAGATTTGGTTATCCTCAGATTAAAAACAAATTCCTAATGTTAAAATCCATGATGTCTCCCATTGGCTTATATTCAAGGTTGCTGCGCCTGGAAGTCGGTGCACAAAGCCAGAAAGGGAACATGGCTTGTGACAAACCAAGAAAAACCTGGCACAAAAATCAGAAATAAAATTTATCCCAACTGATGTCAGCAGATGGACAAAATGATCCCAAATATAACAATTCCAGTTCTGTAAAACTATTTCCATACATTGTTGAGAAGCTTGATAGCTGTGACAGAAATATCAGATTTGTTTGTAAGGCTGCTGTATTTAGCAATCATTTAACATGCAGTAGAAATACAAAATCCTGATAAAAGTGTGGGATTGCAGAGAATTATTTAAATGCTAAATTTTATCCATTGGGAGTATCCACTGATTTCAACATTTTGTTATTCCTCTCTGATTTTTCTTTGCTGGTATTAAGTTAAACCATTGTAGGAGTGGAAGCAGAGGGAGAAAATGCAGCTGGATGTCCAACTTTGTGCCTGATTATATTTATCAGTGCCTTGTTAGAGGAGTGTGTGTTAACTCTGTATCGTGTTACTTCTGACATGGTATGATCTGGATGCAATGACAGCAATTGCTGAGCTGGTAAGAGTTGCTACCACTGCAGTTATAACAGTGTTAATGTGTTTGGAGGATATAACTGATTTAACAGGAACTGATACTATTTTTTCTGATTGTTCTAACACTTGAGGTATCTAGCAAAGGAGCTGGCTGGGGGTGGTGTAAACCAAAAAACCAGTTTATTGCACCTTTTCACATTCCCCATGGCTTCTGTGCATCCTTTCTTTCATGAAACTTTTATGTGATGTTACTTTTAGCATAATTTAAAGCCTGCAGAAATATGCACGTTTCCATGCCTAAAAATACCAAACATTAAAATAGCTAGAAAATGCGCAAGAGGCAGAAAGTTGGTTCTGAAACAAGAACACTAGTCTTTTTTGTTTGTTTGTTTGCTTTCAGCAAAGTGGTTCATTATTTAAATACTCTAGCCAGAAAGATAAACTGGAAGTTGTAAATGCTGAAATGTGTTCAGGTTTTCCAGTACTGCTATCCCACTCTATTTTTTCCCATGGAGAGCTGCAAGACAAAGGTTTTATATTTTGTGCTTTCTCTTCCATCCTTGTGTGGTTTCAGAGTAAAGCTGGGATTGCCTTTGGAAGTTAATTGGAGCAACAGAGACACCCTCTGCAGAGGGAACAAAATATTTGTTCTTGATTTGATTATAAAAAAGTGTTTTGTGGAAAAGCATAAGCTCAAAAAGTCTATTAGGAAATATGCTTAGTTGTCATTGTAATAATCAAGTGTTGAAACTGAGCCTCATGAGATTTGCTCCATGCTGGACTCCAAAGAGGTGCTTTTTTGAACTGAAATCCAAACCTGTTTCAAATAGTCCCTTTGTTTTCTCATCACATAGATGGTCTGTGTAGGTGAAATTCTTGTAGCCACAGTGCAGCTGAGATCACCTCTGCTGATGGCTACTATTAAGCTGCATTTGAAAGATTATATTGTCTGTTAAAATTCTTAGAGTCTTAGAATATAAATTGTCATTTGCTAATTTTTAATTGGGCAAAAGGTGATCTTTTTCAAGCAGTTTTTGTGAGTTACTCACTCGTAAGCATTGGTGTGTTTGAAAAGGTTTGATCGAGAAAGGCAAACACTATTAAACTTTTACTGTTCTTTACATTTGGGTAAGTTTGTGGTACTGCTGCAGCAAATATAATGGTTGTCTTTATATAGCTAGAGGTCTAATCTTTATATTCCTTTTCTTCCAGCTCACCTCACCAGCTGTGCATGTGCAGAGCTACATCTGCCTTGGTAAGCAATGCAATCCAGTAGGAAGAGATTTGTAGAATGGAGTGGTATTGAGAAGCCGTCATCACACTGTGTGCATTTCATAAGTTTTATGCAGACCAGATCTTGTTCTGTCTGATTAAATTCCCATGAATTGCATTCCTGCAATACATCTTTCTGGTTTAGTTTCATTTGTAAGCAAGAGATGAGGTGGAATTTCATTTAGAGAGGTAAAGGGAGTCGTTCTGATAGAAGAAAAGGAATGTTTGGTAGTGTTGATTTGTAATATATCAGAATGAATGTAAAGGATTTGAGTACTACCTATGCAATTTACTATTTACATACCGAGTTAGAGAGTGTTAGTATTAAATGCTCTTAAGGACTCTGAAATTGTTATTAATTAATTTACTAATATGCTTCTTTTTTCCTTCTTGCACTACCTTCTGTAATCTAGTGAGCCATCATGATAAACACGTTCTGAAGGAGATAGAAGAAAGCCACCTTCTCTGTGCTTCTGCCTCACTTGCTAATGGTATGGTATGTTGCCTGACTTTTCCTCATGCCGTTTCTAATTGGGAATGTGACAGTGCCTGGCATCTAAAATACAATCTGATTGCAGCATAATGAAGTAATAGTGAAACCTTTCTAGGATATGCAAAGGAGATTGTCACTTTCTGAGAGTGTATGAAGATCTCTAACCTTCTAAGCAAAAGTACATGTTAACAGATCTGTGTGTTTAATGTGGGTGTGTGGCTGCTAACTGAACTGTAAACCAATCTGTGTTTCAGAGCAGTGTTATCTTGTTCACCCAAGGTAATCTCATTGTCAAAGAATATATTGTGTTTTGGTGTTGGTTTTAGGAGGCACGCTGAAGTTTTGTAGTTTGGGAGGCTGTGCAGTTTAATCGGCTACTCTAAGCTAATCCATGTCCTTTGTTCTTAGTTCATATACATATCTGCTCCCTATTAGAAGATTATCATTTATTGGAATACAACTCTGAATTTATAGAGGTTCTGTAGTTATCAGGAGGAACAGTGCTTTATTGTGTTCTTTAGGCTGCATTAATGTATTTGTCTCTATTTTCAGTTCTTTCTGTACCCTATGACAATGCAACAGTCACTCTTCACCAGTGGGCATTTTGAAATGATGAGGCAGTACCTTTCTGTGGGGTATACATTGATAGAGCCTTGAGGCCATTATTCCCTTGGCTAAGCTTTTGTTAGAAGCAAAGAGATGGGAGCCGTTTTGTCATAGCAATGCACATATCTAAAATGAAGGAGTTAAGATTTGTTTTCCGTGTCTGCCCTTTCTCCCCTAAGGGTTTGATCTTTTTGTGCTTGCATCAGTGAAACTCAGGAGTAATTCTCATGAGGTCAGTGAAGCTGTAGGAGTGCGCAGCTGATGTAACTGGAGGCAGACACAATCAAGCATAATTCATAGAATTATAGAATCAAAGAATGATTTGAGTTGGAAGGGACCTTGTAGATCATTTAGTTCCAACCTCCCCACCCTGGGCAGGGATACCTTTCACTAGGTCGGGTTGCTCAGAGCCCCATCCAGCCTGGCCTTGAACACTGTCAAGGTTGAAGCATCCACCACTTCTCTGGGGAACCTGCTCCAGTGCCGCACCACCCTCACATTAAAGAATTTCTTTCTCACATCTAATCTAAACCTACCGTCTTTCAGTTTGAAGCCTTTCCCCCTTGTCCTTTCACTACAGTTCCTGACAGAGTCCCTCTCCAGATTCTCTGTAGGCCCCCTTCAGATAATGGAAGGTTGCTGTGAGGTCTTCTCACAACCTTTTCCAGGCTGAACAGCCCCAACTCTCTCAGCTTGTGTTCATAGGAGAGGTGCTCCTGTCCTGTTGCCAATTTCATGGCCTCCTCTGGACTTGCTCCGACAGTTCCATGGCCTTGTTATGTTGGGGACACCAGAGCTGGATGTAGCACTCCAGCTGGGGTCTCACAAGTGCAGCATAGAGAGACAGCATCCCCTTCCTTGCCCTGCTGGACACGCTGTTTTGGATGCAGCCCAGGATTCAGTTGGCTTTCTGGGCTTTGAGCCCACATTGCTGGATCACATTGAGTTTTTTGTCAACCATCACCACTTAGTGGTGGTTGAGGTCACAGAGAATTGCAGTTCTCACTGCTGGATCAGGTCTGAAGGGAGAATAATTCTTGAGCTGAACTGAAGGGCTGGAAGCAGCTTCCTTGCTAGGCAGTGCATCCAGCATATCTATAACTTACTGACCACTGTGGGAGGCAGTGTCATGTTTTCCTGGGTTTCCTTGAAAATCTATTGTAGCTTCCCCAGCCATAATTTCTCATGTTTAGCTGCATTCCTGATCTAATAATAAACAGAAACCCTTTAGATGGGGTGGTGGAAAGCTGTTTTGGGGATTTTACTGTATTAAAGTCTTTCTGATATGGTAAACTAGACTGAAGGCTTTCCAATCAAAATTGCTGTAAAGGAAGCTTTTAAATATGTATTCCTGTATAAGAAGAAATAAACACAAAATAAACAAACTAGCTTCAGCTAGACATGTGCAGAGAAAGCATTGTGTTGAAAAGGATGGGCAATGGTCATCTTTGTAAATCCATTTGTAGTAGGTCTGGTTTATCCTAGGAACATCAGGGAGAGTAAGGAAGACAAATGGTGATGGTAAACAGCGGAAGAAAAAAGCTGTCCTTTCAGTGCTGAGCTGCTTGATGAATTGTGACTTTGGGTAAAAAGTCAACTAGAAAGTTGGATTTTAGAGACTGCATAACAGTTGCAATGAAAAGTAGGAAAATGTCTCTCATGATTGCTGTGAATGTATAGTCCTTTGTCATGCTTTTATATTTCTGAGGCTGGGGAATACAATACTGTGTGTATAAATTAGCTGTTTATTATTATGAAAAGGCACCTGTGCCAAACTATCTACTGAGAGAGTAGGTGTCATAGATCTGTAGTGGGGTAGTTGTGAGTCACATTGTTTAATGCATTGGGAGAACTTGGTTATTGGAGTGTAGCAATGTAGCCATTGGGGACTTGGATATAATAAACAATAAGGAAAATGTTGTGTACTAGACATGTCTCATCGTTCATAGCAGGGCTGTAAACAGTAAAAGAGACAATAAACTGAAGAATGGGAAGGAGTAAGAAATGATGAATAGGGAGCATGCGTAACACACTTTTCTTACTGCAGTTTACAGTCTTGCTATCACCTCCTTCAATTGGCTGTTAATCAAACAATCGACAGGTGTTGGAACAGCAGCAGATCTCACTCGCCCGTTCCTGACCTGCAGCTGTTCAAACCTCTATTTGCTTGTCAGCCAGCCACTTTCTGGGTCTTTTTTGAAATGTTAAGATGAATTGCAGCTCTTTCCCTGAAGAAGAAATAGTGTCATTCCTATGTGGATGCACTAAATACAGATTTCAGCTTTTTCCCAGGCTAGCAACTGAAGCCTATGTGCTTTCCTTTCTTCATTTTCCCCAGTCACTGCCAGTCCATGGGCCTTTTCTGTAGCTGGTGAGTGCCTGATTTGAACTACAATAAGCTCACAACTCTCTATGATAATCCATGAAACTAGGTATGATCCACATTCAGTAGCAGAGAGGAGAATATTTATCCACTGGTTTTGCTGTTCAATTATGTTCAATTACATATTTTGCTTATTCACTTTCTAAAGTTTAATTATTTTACGTGTTTTTCGTGTAGGAAGGAGTTATGTGTTCATGTAATGTCTTGTACAATGGCACTGTAAACACTGTGAAAAAATGAACATTTTTTAATATGTGTGTATATATATACACGTATATGAGAGAGATTAATACTGTTCTATTTTAAAAGTATTAAAGAGTCAGGAAGTGCATTTTCATGATACTGAATCACACAGAGTATCTGCTGTCAAAAAATCTGCCAGTCTCTTCTCTGTGTTTCAGTGCCATTTAAAAAACTGTTTGGCTTTTGTGTTTGCTTTCATTGTGGATTGAAAACTGTTCATGCTCTTATGTTCATGCTCTTGTGGGGATTCTTGGGGGAAAAAAGCCCCACTGCTATTAAAAGAAATAGTGTGTTTGATGAGGGTATGCATCTGAGTTTTACTAATAAGCCTACATCTCCAGATTTGCTGATTACTAGAGGCATCATGTTTTCAGACTTAAAATAGTGGCCCTGCTGTCTCTGTGCCTTGCAGCCTTGCATAAAGTAGTCTTGACACCTGGCAATGTTCTAGATAACTGCTAACAGCTCTTACTGACAAGTGTATGTCAGTGGGTTCTCCACTGCTTTTCTTACTCTCTGACACTCTGCCTGCACTCTCCATATTGGGGACTTCGGGGAATTCTCTACCGAGAAACTACTTGAGAGAGACTTAGAGGCCCAGTGACATCAGAGGCAATTCGTTGGATATGCATAGACGGGGGTACTATTTCTACAGATGGCTTGACAGGTACTTTGTATAGGGCTAGGAAGGCAGCCTGGACTTGAACATGTAGTGAAGGGGAGTGTGGATTACTAAGGATCAGGTGCTTCTGGCACTGATGCTGATACATTTCTTCTAAATAAGCCTGGTAGCAAAGCACTTCCTGCTGTGATACTCTCAAGTACTGCACAGGAGAGGTTAAACTTTGAAATCTTTCTCACTTTTTATGGTGTTATCCCTTTGGTTTGTATTACCTGCTGATTCTTAGCAGTATGGTGATGTATGTGCCTCGTTTTAGTCTGCAGAGGGGCAACAAAACACTTTAAACAATTTATGACTAAGTTAATCTAAAAAATGTGTCTAGTCTGTGTCACTGTAACATGTTTAATGATTCGTGTGTGTGAACTGCAGCAGACAGATCTGAGATGCAAACCACCGTGTTATTTCTTGAGCAGAAGCTGTAGGGTTTATGCAACTGCTAGGCTGCATTGGAAGCCTTTAGTGCTTTCCTTAACATTGTGTATGAATTGTCTTCCAGTTCAGAAGCCGTGTATAATTACTTAATTTATAATTTATTTATTATTAGTTATAGCACAGTTATCTTTAAAAAACCATCAAGATCACAAGTTAATTAATGGTGGACTATGCCAGAGTGAAATTTTCCAAGCTATTTTTTATGTATCAGAAGGCAGACTTTACTTGCATAGTCACAAACTCTTTTTCCCAGAAACTGTACTTTGTTCAGTGTATTGCATAAGCAGTGCTCAACTGCATTATGATTTCTCTTCTTTATTTGGTGAATGTCTGTTGCACGCAGTCAAAGCATGTTCCCAAATACATAATTTATAGTTTTCAGCTCTGATCATCACAGTATTTGTACTTGTCGTCAAGTACTCCAAATTTATGCAGTATTTGATTTCCACACACTTCCTTATACTTCACAGTATTAGTATTATTCCTGGTCTATAGAAAGAAAACTGAGGCACGTGCTCCAAACTGTAATACTTCCATTTCCCCATCCAGTGGATAGCTTTTGGATAATGAGTGCTGGTGCGATGGAATTTGTCTTTTCCCTTAAGTGCTTTACAGAGTACAGTTACACTTTTCCCCACTGAGTAAGCCTGATGGTTTGAACCTTTAGGCCCAGCAGAATCCTATATTTGCGAAATACCTATGAAAGTATCGACTTTCGTCATGCATTGTTTGAAACATTCTCTCCTGCAGTTGAAAGTGCAGTGACTGTCCTGACTACCACCACTGGTACTTCAAGAGTTAAAAATCAGGCCCTGCAAATTTAGGGCCTAATCAGCCTGCTCTTCCATGGATCATCTGTGTGCTAAGGTTACCTATAAAAGTGATACAAGAGGAATTACTGAGCTACGAGGAACAAATGAAAAAGTGTCATGGTGTTCTAGAAGCACATTCATGCCAAAATGATCTCCCCAAGGGAAGTCTAAAATATATTCGAGTCCATTCATTTGAACTGCAAAATAAGCATTCTTTGGGATGTTTTTATTGGGAAAGATGTGTTCAGATTGTATCTACTGAAAAATTAATGTGGGAATTTGTATATTTGTGAAGCCTTACAGCCTATATGGGTAATTGCACCTTTGTTGCTGACTCCACCTCCAGTAAATGTTCATATGACCTGGAAAATTACCTAGAGCAATAGCTTCTGGCTAAGCTTCTGGCTTAGAAAAAAAACCCACACGTGTTGAATTTGGTTCATTGTGAAATTCTGGAAGATTACAGCTATTCCAGATTTAACTATGGGACACAGCAGAGATCTAGACTACCCTTTAGCACAGGTCCACTGCATTTATCATATAGACTAACTAGTTTTAATGTGAAGAAACATTTAAATGCCCTCCTGTTCTCCTTTGCTTATGCTCAAGTGAACTTAGGCAGGGAGAGAGGTGAGCTAGTTAAGAAGCAAAGGACTTGTCCACATTCAGAGGGAATGAGAATAGACAAGAGCTTTTACCTTGAGTGGGTTATTGCTGGTAGATCTCAAGAGCAACCAGGCTTGTACTGGAAAGTGTGCAAAACTGATACTCATTTCTCCTGACATAAGAATATGTCTGATATTAGTGAGAGGGATCATAGCATAGGAAGGAAACAATAGTCTTTAGAAGTGGAATTGGAAAATTCAGGCTTTGCTGTTTTTGTGTCAGGCACAGCAGGAATGGTGCTCATTTTCTCAGTGCTGGTTCTTAATGCAGCTGAGTGTCAGGGTAAAGCTTTGTTGGACATCATGGAAGGACAACAGTTCTGGAATAGGAAAACTTGTGATATAAGTTGCATAAGCTACATGTTATCCCTGTTTGGCAGTAATTCAGGTTGTGTGTAATGCTGCGGTGTACAGGGATGAATTTGCTGCTTTTATTAATCTTTGTATTGCTCCTGTGGAATGAATAATAAGTAGATAATATTCATTTTTACAAACTGGCAGTATGTTCAACCAGGTTGCCTTCTGGAGTGTGTAACTTGAATATCATTGATCGTTGGTGATATTACGCTGGTGTAACTGGAAAGAGAAATGAGGGCATTGAGACTGCAACTTGTCAAATGTCAGTCAGTCAATCTGTACAAATCCGGATTTTAGAACACAGCAGTGTCTGATATCCTGTGCCCATAATCTCTACCTCATACCTCAGTGATTTAAAACCTGCCAGGTCTCATCTGTGCCTCTTAGATAATCATTGTCTGGAAACTCTGACTTAGTTGACGGTGTTTGTTTCTAGATAAATAAAGACATATTGTCTTTGCATTCCTTGTCTCTCACACACACCTCTCTCTTTTCTCATTGTGACCAAAACTACTGCTGAACAGTATGGTGCCGTTTTAGATGATAGTCTCAGGTAAATCAGTTATGGGTCACAGGCTGCCCTACGAAGGGATTTTTTTGACTGGTTGTATTCATGAAGTTCAAATTGTATCAACAGTTGCAGCTTTCACATTGCCCTAGTCGCACAGTTTCTTCCTTGCTTAGTTTCTCTGTGTGGTAAGGCTAAGCCAGCGTAAAATAGGAACACAGGCAGGATTCTGGGAACACATGATGTGTGAAGGTTTTTTCAAAAGGTTTGTAATAGGCCATGCTATACCCCTAGTCCTGCCCCTTGCATTCTCGTCACTGAACCATTTTTAAAATCCTGGATCTGTCTCCCCATTTTTTCCGCTCTTATGCCAGCACTATTTGTAGTTTCCCCACCTGTTACTGTGTGTATTGCGTTGTAGCTGACTGCATGTTGCTCTACAACTTCAGTGTGCCAACAGGACTGACTGCAGTGTGGTATATAAATTGCAATATACTTTTCACAGTTTCTCCTTTGCACATTTCTAATCTGTGCAAAGCATCTATCAAAGCTTCTAATATTATTTAGTCCAAGATCTAATCTGTCTTTGTGAGTTGCACCTAGCCAGACAAGAACAATTGAACCAAAAAGACATCCTCAAGAGGCTCGCTCAAGGAATAATGCAGATTGGGTATCGTGGCTCCTTATGAATAGAAATGTGTCCAAATGTAAAGTTTGAGGGCTCTTCTCATTCATGAAAGGTGTGATCTTGTGCAGTGCTGCCTGGCAGTGCCATTGCTAGAGGGTGTGCCCAGCTAGGTAACATCTTTCAGCACTCACTTTGCAGTCTGTGATTGTTATTACGTATCACACTACTGCATAGTGACACTGTGGCAGAGACCAGATGTTGATTGATTCCTACTACTACCTGCCCTTAACCCTCTCTGAGAACCAGGACCATCTGCTGTGCAGGATGCAGGGCTCTAAACATGGCCCTACAAACAGTAGGAACTGCCTCTTGGGTATGAGGGACCCCAAATGCGTGAGCAAGCTGACATCCTAGAGTAATGTCAGGTGTTTTTGGGTGCAGGCCACACACAGAGAGGCACATATGGAGGTGAAGGGTATAAACAGGTAAAGCACACTGTAATCATAATTGTTGTGTAGATTCCTCAGGGCTTTTAGGCAGACAAAGGACAAATTCTGCTCCAGGGAATTATTTTCTAGGTGGACATTAAGGACCTAAGGTAGCATTGCTGATACTGTTTCAGAGATGGCAGAGTGCAGCATAATGAGCTTGTTTGTCTCAGTGAGAGTAATCTAGCAACCTAACACTCAGATTTTTAGGAAAATTTTGTCTAAATTGATTTGCTCAAGGTCACATAAGGGCATCTTATGCTGGCATGATCACACCACGTCTCAGCCCCGTGATTTTCCTTCCGCACAAAGAGTTGGCAAAAGCCAGTGATGTCAGTGCAGTCAGCATTTTCTCCATACCCCTGAAGCCCAAGCTATGCTTTGGTAGTATTTGTTGGTCCCATAAATGTTTCTTGCTACACTTCATCCATGGCTGAATTCCAGGGACAGAGTAAGTCGTCTCTATATATAGCTGATGAAACACTTCGGGATCTTCTGACAATGACAGTTGTTACTATGCAGCCAGCAAATGAATTTTTTCTGTTCTTTCTTAATCTTTATTTCCAAACCTGTCATTTGAAATGATATACTTTTGAAAAAGTGTTTAGCTAATGTGCAGTTAATATCACCATGTGTGAGAAACATGGAGATTTTTCAGACTCAAAGTTTGTGCCTCTTGGTGCTAAATCTGGGAGGGCTAAATATGCTCAGTGCCCACAGTGCTTTTCCTTAGCTCAGCCAAAATCAGGATTTTGGTTCCCAGATGTATGGCTCTGTTCTCTGCTATCTTTCTGCTTTCCTTATGTGTGTGTTAATTTCAGAAATATGAAGTGAGTTTAAAGTTTATTCATACTACCTTTACATAATTAACTTAATTCTTTGGTTTTCTTATTTTAGTGAACCTACAATATAGTGTGTTTCTTACATTGAAGAAGGCAGGTTATATTTATTGTATTACAAAAATCCAAACCCCAAAACACCTTTAATAAATGATGAATACATTTTAGAACACACCTTACCTTTCTGCTTAGCTTTGTTAGGGAAATTTATGCGTAATTTTTAACAAAATCCAACATTTTGGCACAATCTAAATTGTAATTTTCTTAAATAATTCAGATTTTTGTTGGTTAACCTTTAAACTAGTGGATATTTGCTACAAACAAAACTATGTTTTATGTGCAGGCAGCAGTTATGGCATGCTTTGAAAAGAAAAGGGCTTTTTGATCCCTCTTTTAAGATTCTGTTAACAGTTTACACAGAAGAGTAGTCACTGAATTTATTTTCTTTTACCTTTCATTGACTTCTTTTTTGAGAAAGCATCCTACTGTTCTTTTTCACAAAGAAACAGGCTGTGACTATGACAAGATGATTACTTTCACACTCAATGACTGATTGAGCTCTCATAAGGTTCTTTATCTTCCTGTGGCCTTTCTGAGACAGTTTTGGCAAATATGAACTATTGTGTTCCTACACATAAGTGTTAGAGCTGAAAACTAATGGTGACCAATCCCATGTCAGTTGATTGTTTCACAGGTGATTATTTAAGTAGAGAAATCTGTCTTATTTCTTATTCTAGATCAAATTAAGTTCAAATGGAAGAATGATCTGGTGAAACATTGTTGCAGTGTTCAGCATTTTTGGTTTCATTAAAAAGCTTGGGTTTATTCTATGATTTTGTGAGAGGGAAGCATAAGAAACATGTTGAAAGATTGAAAGTCTGAGAAACAGTAAAAATGCAAAGGAGTGAGTTCTTGAAAGAATAATATGATGGCTTTTGATGAGTAAATGAATATTAAATATAAGCTGTGGGAAAAACTTCCAATTTCATCAAAAAGGATGGTAAAGATTGATGTCCTTTAGCTAGAAAAGCCCTTTGATTCTCAAGGACGTTCATACAAAGCGTACCAGAAGGCTTTCACTTGGGTGGTGGTCACTTGTGTGAACTCACAGACATGCTGCTCCTGCTAGGAAAAATCTGTACCTTTTTGGCACTCCTCCTGCATGGGAAGTGATGCCTGGTTGCCACAGTGTTCTCCTGGGTTCAGGGCATCATTCTACTGGGTAGGCTCTTACTAGTGTATATGTTAGCATGAGCTACAACTGCATGCGTTTTGCCAAATAAAAGACAAAAGAAGTTGACAACTCAGCTCTGTCATCTCCATTTCTGATTTCCCCTGCCACTTTCTAATCTGTTTGGCAGTCACGAGTATACTTTTGTCTTGCCGTGTTGTTAACAACCTGTGTCATTTCTGCCTTAAATATACTTGCTGACTCTCTGGTATTTTGTCACGTCAACTTAAAATTCCCTATTCTTATAGTTCATTGGGTTTCTTTTTCTCTATTTGAGACTTTAATAGTTTCTTTTGTGCTCAGGTTGCTTATTTCTGTTTTGGTTTTATTTTCTTTCTCCTTAGGCACACATAATTCATGTCTGTGTGACTCTGTCAGCTTTTTTGGGGATAATCCTAACCTACCTCTGATGTTGGAAGAAGCTTGGTGAATCAAACTGCTTTATTCATACTACTGTGCTGGGCACAGCTTCCCTATTCTCTTGTTGAGCTGAAAGAAGCAGCTCCCTTTCCACTTCAAGTTTGGCTCTCTTTACACTACGGACATCCATTCATATGCTTCTCATTACCATCCACACAGTTAGTTTATAAAATTAAATTAAAGTAGTAAACAAAATACCAGATACTCCTCCTAAAGCTCCATCTATAAATATCTCGCCTGCCTACTCATGCTGTCTGATTAAAAGGCAGTAAGCAGTTAGTTAGAGAGCCTAAAGCAGGTCAGATTCCATCAAGATAGGCAGCATTTTTTTTAATGGGGCTATTCCATTTAGCTTCCTGTTTCACAGGTAAAAAGCCCAATGTTCTCCAAATGCGCGCTGACAATGTTGAAGCCTCCCATTTTGACATTTTCAGAATTAAAAAGGTTTTTCATTCTGAAATACTTTTTGATCCAAAATGGACTAATATAATGTAAACAAAGTGGATCTTGAAATACTTGATTTTTTTTAATCTCTCAGACTAGCTGAGAGACACTAGCTGTTGGTTCCTTGGAACAATGAAGACAATTTTGTTTGCTTTGTTATTAAGCACTGTTTACCTATGTACCAAGTAAACATGGAAAAATGAACAGTACCTTTGCAGCAGGGGCTAGCTGTGTTTTGAGAAAATCCAGTTATTTTATGAAAAAACTTAATAACCTTCTCTTAGAATTCTAGAAAATTTGGGTTGAATGTCCTTTGATTTCTAGAAATCTAGGCATGGGTCTGATTCCAGTCCTAATCCGCAGTGTGATTGGATATTCTTTGTCAAAGAAATTCTTTGCTGAAGCACCTCAGTTTTTATTTCATGACAGAGGCACCCTGGTCTATGTTAGAGGGTGAGGACCAACAAATAAAATGTGGGTTGTAGCTAATACCTCCCTGTATGATGTCATCAGTACTCACTTGTACTGCACAGTGGGGACTGATACAGAATCATTTTCATCCATGTAGATTCCCAGACAAGGCAGTGCCAAGGAAAGGCACAAAGCTGGTTGCAAAGGCACACCTCTAATGAGGGAGTGCATGGAAGGTCACAGGTTTCATCAGTGCAGGAAAGCTCTTTGCATGGGGGACAGCTCTGGGTCACAACATTACAATTTATGTGTGTACCTCTGGGACTCCTCTGACTTCTTCCTGCATTTCCTTTAGTAACTTCTCCTGTGCTCTATATAGCGAATAAGAAGAAATGGTTTTACTGACTTTGTCATTTAAGTGATTGCAGTTGGATGTGTATTGCAAACCAAAGGTGACTACCAAACTATACAAGTAAACCACCACTACAAATTACACCATCATACATATAATGTGTACATACATGAATTGCTATTTGATACTGTCTCAGAGTATCCTAAGAGAATGCTCATCTGTGTTTGAGAAAAAATGGCATTTGTTTTGTTATGTAGATGGAAGTGTAGCAACCTTGAGAATATTTGCACTGAGCAGGTGAAAAGCATGTGGTTCTGACTTGCTGCAGTTCTGGCTTGCTTCTTCGATTTGGAATTTCATTTTTAGACTGCTTATCTCACAGTATGTACGTCAGTCTTCAGAAGTTCAGCTTGCTTTTATTGCATGAAATGTTGCAATCCTCTTCTGAACTCAAATTTGCAGCTATTGGAGCTGAGGAGTAGGTGTTTTCTGTGCATGTGTGCATGTCCTGTATCACAGGCAGTTATGGGATAGAAGGTGGTTTGGAAGAAAACAGAGCTTTAGTTAGCAGTATGAAATGGAGGGCATATGCTGTCTAGGTGTAAATTATTCTGGTTATTCATTCCCATTGGCTTAGAGACCTACTGAGTCTTTACTGAACAGTTTTCCCTTACACCTGACTTTGTACAGCTTCCAAAAGCTCAGCTTTGGTGAGCATTTTCTTTTTCTAAATGAGGTCGGATTTGTATCCAGTGTGGACACCGCTAGAGAAGATGACCTTGGCTGATGATAGGTGCAGGCATTAATGACAGCTACAAGAAGAACGTAGTAAACTTGCCAGTTCCCAGAAGAAACATGGTTGCCGAAGCAACTGAAATGATACTGCACGGGAGGTGCCGGACATGCTTGCCAGGATGCTTGATCTCAGTGCTATCCTTGGAGATTTTGCCCGGCGGAAAGCACGGGCAAATGGTTCCTGTCACACATTTGTAAAGTCACTGATTCCAGAGACCTCTGTATGCACGTCTTGGTGCCTGCTTTCGGATTTACTGAGCGTGTTCCCTGGACAAAAAGATACGTGTTGCTTTTAAAAGTTGTGCTTCCATGGTTTCTGGTTAACTCCAGACCTATCTCCTCTGGAAAACGTTTCATCTCTCGGGTGTCCTTGTCTGCGTTGGCTCGTGTGATCCTTAATCTCAAAGTGCCAAGTGGCTCAAGGCGAGACAGGGACTAAAGACTAACGATAAGCAATGTCGAACTGCATTAGGAGATCGTAGGCGGGTCTTGGGGAGTAGGAATACATGTCAGTAAGAGAGGAAAAAACCCAAACAAAAGACAGGTATGTATCAAATTGGAAGAGCAGACAGGCAGGCGTTCCGGTCAGTGGTTTTTGGCCGGAGCACGGAGGGGAGGCGAGTCCCGCTGAGCGCTGCCCTCCCGCAGCCCTGCCCGGCCGAGTGCCCCGGAGCGGGGCCGGGGCCGCCGCCCGAGCGCCACGTGACGGCCCGGCAGGGATAATAAGCCGCCGCAAAGAGCCGCCCTGGGCTCCTCCGCAGGGTCAGCCACAGGGACCGACAGCAGCGGTCAGAGAGGGACAGGGAGACAGGGAAGCAAGGTCACCACAGGTCAGCACCTACCTGGCAGTTTCAGCCTCTGCTCTCAGCAAGATTCGTCAATATTCATTCCCTGTCACCTTGGAAAAAGAGGAAAAAAAAAAAAAGAAAGAAAAAAGACACTGCTACCTCCAACCCCTCAGCAAGTAAACTGAACTTAAATCGTAGTAGAAGCCACAGCAGCAGAAGCTGATCCCCGGGTAGCATGAATAGCATGAACCAGATAGAAACAAACATGCAGTACACCTACAACTATGAAGAAGATGAGTACATGACCCAAGAGGAGGAATGGGACAGGGACCTGCTCCTGGACCCAGCATGGGAGAAACAGCAAAGGAAGGTCTGGAAATAATGTGTATCCGTCTGTGTGCTTCTGTGTGGAATGATGTCCTGTCTAATTGCCATTCTGTGTCTGGAATTGTCAGGGTTGTACAGCAAGGGGTTCTAATAAAATATATTTTACATTGTATAAACCATGTATGTAATATATATAGTAGCTATGTCACACTTGAGGATAAAGCATTCACATTTTTGAATCGTAAGTGAAACCTCTTTCAGATGAAAATAATTTATGGGAGTCAGGAGTTTATTTTTATATTGCACTGGAAATATTCTGTCAGTACCTCTAGATTTATATGTAAGTATTTCAGTAACTTTTAACTTCACTTCCTGGGTCTTCCTTTTGGAAAGCAGACTCTGAATTGATGCATGTGCCTGATTGATTTTCAAGAAGAGTAAATTGCAATTATAAACAGAGGTGAATGAGATGGTTCTAAATTAGTGGGCAAAAAAGTTTGCAATATTTCTGAGAGGAGACTGAGAAATCACTTTTGAAATTGTGATCTTGCAAGTCAGCTCTTATTAGAATTTATTATTTATCTTCATTCTGACTAAATGATCTGACAAGGAAAATATTGCCTAGAAATATATCCAGGCTATGTTTGGAAAACTGTATGTCATGATTATGTTCCTGCATGCCAGCCTGGGAAAAAAACAGGTCTGTAAACTCCTTGGAATACACCATTGTAGAAGAAATGCTTCTTGCATTTTAGGTGTAAGAAGACTATTGTGCCTCCAAGTACCGCCCATTTTCTTTTTCTGAATGTAGGCAGAAATTATGATCCCATCATCAGTGTGTCAGTGCTTTAGTACTTTAGTAATATATGCAAAATCTAATTTCATAATATTAGGTTTTAGGTAGCATATGGAAAAGAAAGATGAAATAATGCAAAGGATTTATTGCTTCCTAATTTAAAAGGTGATGTTGAAGTCACAGCTGACAGATCTGGGATTAAAAGGTTATCTGCTGGTTACAAGAATGAAAAAAAGGGAGGGAGAGAGAGGCAGTGCTCTGGACAGTAAAGTCGAATGTGTATTTTTCATAAATGAGCAACTTAAGTAGAAGGTGCCAGTTTAGATCTTATGACAGAGTCTGTCCCACTGTTACAGTCACAGCTTCTACAAAAGCTATACTATAAAAGTATAATTATAAAAGTAAGAGCTGTTAGAACTGTTTGGACCAATTGTCCATTAAAATTTGTAGAACCAATATTTTGCTCTCGGATTTAGCTTGTAGCCTCCCTCCTTCTGTGTTTTTTAGGTGGTTTTGTTCATTATCTTACATTGATGCCTGTTCAGATCCTGCCCTATGAGGATAGGGAGAGAAGTTCTGTTCTAAGCTGAAGTTCACTTCTCTTGATATACCAGCTGCTGCAAGTCCTAACCAATAATTAAGTTGTACTCGACAACCTTGGCATTTGTTTAGTTTGACACTCTTCAGACGGTGAACTATACTTTTATGTTTTATAATAAAAATGGAAATTATCATAGTGCTAAAGTGCTTTAGTGATTTGAAACTGCTCAGCTGTAAGAGGTTGTGTTACATCTGATTAGGATTCAATTGTCCAGTATTTCAGAGAAGGCTGTTTTAAAAATAAAATTAACAGGTTACTAAATACTACTGCACGCTAATGCAGTTTTCCTTCAATGCAGATGAATGTTAAAAAGCAAAGAGAATTTGGATTAGGTAGATTTCCTTATGTTTACAGTAAGTCTCTTGACTTTTACAGGAAAGCAGGGAGCAATTATACTATGTGTTTCCATTGCTCTGAACAAGCAATACTTTAGCAGAAAGTCAGATTTCCACATTGACAAATTAAAGCAGACTCTGCTTTACTTCCATAGAGTAGAGTCTGGTTTTGCTTCTTTATGTTGCCAGTTCCCAGGGTTTAGTTTTAATACTAACATGATACCTTATTTAAATAAAATTTACAAGAAGAGATTCTTATTCCTTGTCTTGGAAAGGAGTCTGAATTTATTATTACATAAAAAGTATGTACTCATGTGGTAAAGGACCTGATAAACTTTGTCAAATGTCTAGGCTTCTACCTTTTCCTATTTCGTGCTAAGACAGTTGCAGAAAGTGCTTTCTTAGCTTCCTTATTTATTAGGAGAAGGTTGCAAATACATAAGCACAAATCTTTGTTCTAAATGGTAATACAATATTCAGAAGTGATCTTGGTGGAGCCCTGGCAGTTGGCAGCATATATTTTCTATTAGACTGTCTTGGAACAACCCAAAAATAAATGCCATTGTTTCTATTGTGGGCTGCCCTCTCCAGACTTGCCATTTCAGTGATATGCCTGGTATGAAATCTGTCAACAGATGCTGGCAACACATGATGACGTCCATAGGATTACAATGGAGGTGACACCTAATTATAACCATGGTTCATAGAGTATTATGGTCTGCTGTAATCCAGGCTCCTTGGTGGTCACAGATATCCAAAAAAATGCGAAGAACACTAGGAAAAAAGGCTGAGGTGTAGTTTAGCATTGTCTCTCTGAATGTGAACAACAATTTAAATGACTTAATTGAGCTAACATTTAGCCTGGGTCAGCTCAGGAAATCAAGAAAATGCAACAATTGGACAATTTCTGCATTAGACCCTATTGGCAAAAACTTAAATGAGATCATATGGTTGGGCATTTCAGACAGCAACTTTAAAGAAAGAAAAATTGTATATTGGAGGGACATGCTGTCTACAGTAGGAACTAAATAGAGAACTATGGCCTTTGTGTCTTTTGAATATGTGGATGTGTACCATGAGATGGGTGACTTCTGAAGTCTGCTGCTTGACCCACTATGCTTCCACTGCCCATGTGCACTTCAACAGCAGCTGAAAGATGTATGGAAGTGGCCCCTTGTTTCTTCAGTACTACACAGAAATAAAAAAATTACTGGAGATTAGAAAGTCTGGCCAGAGAGGGTGTGATTCTCTTTTTCATTCTGCTCTGTAACCCTAGACAAGGTCAGCTCACCTCTGACCTTGGTTTTCCCACTGGTAGAAAGAGGACAGAAGAGATACTTGTAAGAATTGGTAGAAATAGTTTGTTCTATGGTCTGTCAGACTAGAGATCAGCTGTCTTTCAATCCTTACCCCACTCGATCGGAGTGGAAGTGGAAATCATACTGTCTTATAGTGGAAGACTTAAAACATAGTTTCTCTTTTCTTCATAATAAATTTATTTAAGTTTTCAAGAAAAATTCAACAGACTCCACAAACCTTTTAGGTGCCTTTTAGGCACCACACTGCCCTGTGTCTCAGTGTAGCTAAAAGTAACATAAAGAAATGCAGTGTCCCTTAGCTTAGGAAACCAAGCTCAGCAATGCTAATCGAAATGCACACATACTGTATTTTTGCAATGTGTTTGATCTGCCAACACTGCTTGGTGAGCCATTTGTTAAACAGCACTCTTGCTTATTTGCAACTTTTGCTATAAATAATTAGAAGAGTGAGTGCGCTTTTTTAAACTTTGACATGAAATGTAGTTTGTTAGATTTCCGAGGAAGGCTGTGAAACAAATGTGCCCTCCTCAGGACAGTTGTATTGTATTGTAAGGCATTAAACTGAGCTCACATATTTAACACGTTCATTCTGCAGTCATTCAGACATATCTGACACTACTGCACTAACACACGTAAGGAAAGAACTGGGAACGTGTTCCTTGCCCTACTGATATTGTTATAGATGAATGATCTTATTCTAACTTGCTGTGTAGCCCTGGTACCACTGGTTGGTTCATGCAGAAGGCTTTTTATGTAGGTGTGTCGTGGGTTTGACCCTGGCTAAATGCCAGGCACCTACAACGTTTGCTTTCTATGCTCTCTCCTGCTGCAGCTATGCAGAGGAGAGGAAAAACTAACACAAAACACTGGACTCATGAGTTGAGATAAGATCACTGATAAGGGGCCGCACGAGATTCAGGGCAAGAGCAGGAGGGAAACTTAAAGTTGCAAAAACGTGATTTATTAATCAACAGAGTCAGAGGATAAATTGGAGATAAAAATAAGCTCTTAAGACACCATTTCTTCACTCACCCCTCTTTTCCCTCTTAAGGCACCGCTTCTCAGCTCACCCCCTCCCTCCTTTCTAACTAACTAACAACTCCCAGGCAGGGGCAGGGTGTGGGGTTTTTCTTAGGTCAGTCCATCGCAATTCTTCTACTGCAGACACTGTTTCTCTATTTGCCCTCTCTCTCTATT